>CM038214.1:108357375-108628227 GCA_021442155.1 Cymbidium sinense
TAAAACTTGAAGCTAAACCTAAAATAGAAAATAAAACCTAAACTTAAAAATAAAATAGAAATAAAACTAAACTAAAATTAAATCTAAACATAAACCTAAACCTAAAAAATAAACTAAAATAAAAAACCTAAACTAAAATAAATAAACTAAACTAAATAAAAAAATTAAACTAAATAAAAAATAAATCATATAATAAACTAAAATAAATAAAAAATAAACTAAACCTAATAGTTTACTTAATTAAAAAAACCTTAAGCCCTAAATCCTAAACCTAAAACCCAAAATCCTAAACCAAAAACTAACCCTAAACCCTATACTCTAAACCTTAAACCCTAGTCCTAGCCCCAAAACATAAACCCTAAAAGCATAAACCCTAAAATTCTAAACCCTAAACCCTAAACTCTAAACCCTAAACCTTAAACCCTAACCCTAAACCCTAAACCCTAAACCCCAAAGCCTAAACCCAAAACTCCAAACTCTAAACCTAAACCTAAAGTATCTAAATAAATAAAAAAATAAACCTAAACCCTAAAACCTAATAAAATTAAACCTAAATCTAAACCCTAAGAAAGGGAAAAACCATGACAGAATGAACATCATCATCAACCAGGCTCAATCTAAATCTGGCGATGGAGGCAAAGGCGGAGGTGGTTGTTATCGTAGTGGTGGTGGGGGATCTAGAAGTGTTGGTGGATATGCAGGTGGTGGTCGGAGCAGTGGTGGTTATGGAGGTAGGAGGAGCGATGCAAGCTTTAGCCATGGTGGTGGCGGAGGGAGAGATTGTAGATATGTTGGCGGATCCCACTACTCGAGAGGCCGAAGTGGTTCTGATGGGAAGTAGAGAAACTGAAGAATGTTCGATCCGATCTGCTGCTTATGGAACTATGTCTTTATAGTAGAGACGGTTCTAGTTTTCTAGGACTTTTGATTTGCTCTATGCAAAATCAATTTTTATTTATGTCGTCTCTTACGTCATTGATAACTTGGTGTGTTACTTGATTGATGAAATCAAAAAGAAGAAATGTTGAATCTGAATTTGTTCTCTGTTAAAAAAAAAACAAAAAACAATAAAGCCCAAACTAAAACTTGAACCTTAAACCTAAAACTTAAACCCTAAACCCTGAAAATAAAAAAAAACCCTAACCATAAATTCTAAACCCTAAACTAACCTAATCTTTTACCCTAAACCTATCCTAAACCCTAAACCACAAACCCTAATAAGAAACTAATAAAACATTAAACTAAACTAACTAAACTAATAATAATAAACTAAAACTAATAAACTAATAATAAACAAAAGCTAATTATAAACTAAAACATAATAAAACTAAATAAAAACTAAATAATAATTAAAACTAATAATAATAAAACTAAACTAATAAACAAACTAAAGCTAAATTAAACATAAATAAAAAAACCCCAACTAAACTAAATAAATTAATAAACTAAACTAATAACTAATAATAAAACTAATTAATAATAACTAAATTAAACCAATAAATAACTAACTAATAATAACTAATAATAAACTAACCCAAAAAACACTAACTAATAAAATAATAATAATAAAACAATAAACCTAATAACTAAACCAATAATAACTACTAAATTAAAACTAAACTAATAAACTAATAAAAATAATTAATAAATAACTCATAATAATAACTAACTAAAACTAAAACTAATTAATAATAAACTAAGTTAACTAAAATAAAAAAACTAAATTATAATAACTAAAATTAGTAATAAAACTAAAACTAATAAACTAAAACTAAATAACTAATAACAACTACTAATGATAAATTAAATTAAATAAAACTAACAATTAAACTAATAATAATAAACTAAACTAATAATAAACTAAATAATAAATAAAACTTAAATTAATATACTAAATCTAATAATTAACAAACAAGAAACTAACTTATAATAAGAAACTACTAAAAGCTAACTAAACTAATAAACTAAAATAATAATAATAAAAAAATAAACTAAACTAAAACTAATAATGCCTAAAACACTAAAATAATAAAACCTAATAAATAAAAAGCTAAAACCTAAACTAAATAAATAAACCTAAACTAAACTAAACCTAACCTAAACCTAAAATAAAACCTAAAATAAATAAACTAAAATAAACCTAAACTAAGCTAAAATAAAATAAACTAAACTAAATAAAAACTTAAAATAAACCTAAACAAACTAAACCTAAACATAAACTAAATAAATAAACTAAACTAAATAAAATAAACCTAAACCAAAAAACCTAAACATAAACCTAAACTAATCAAACTAAATAAATAAAGTAAACTAAATAAAATAAACCTAAACCTAAAGTAATTAAACCTAAACTAAACCTAAAATAAATAAAATAAATAAATTTAAACTAAATGTAAACTAAACTAAACCTAAAATAAATCTAAACTTTAATTAATTAAAATCCTAAACCCTAAATCCTAAGCCCAAACCTAAACCTAACAAAACTAACCTAAAGCCTAAACCAAAACCCTCCCTAATCCTTAAACTTTAAACCTAAACCACCCATAATCTTAAACCTAAACCTAAACTAAAAGCTCAAAGCCTAAAACCCTAACACTAAACCCTAAACCACAAATCCTAAACCCTAAACCCTAAATCCTAAACCATAACCCTAAACCACACCTCAACCCTAAACCACTAAATCTAAATAAATTAAAAAAAAAAACCTAAAACTAATAAACTTAAACCTAAACCTAATCCATAAGAATGGGCAGAACCTTGACGGTAGGGACATCATCATCAGCCAGGCTCAGTTTAGATCTGATGGTGGAGGCAAAGGCGGTGGTGGCGATTATCATAGAGGTGGTGGGGAATCTAAAAGTGCTGGTGGATATGGAGGTGGTGGTCAGAGCAGTGGTGGTTATCGAGGTAGGAGGAGCGACAGAGGTTTTAGCCATGGTGGTAGTGGAGGAGAGATTGTAGATATGATAGCGGATCTCTACACTGAGGCAGCTGATGGGAACTAGAACAATGGATGATCCGACTACTACTTATGGAATGTGTCTTTCTGAGAGCGATTCTAGTTCTGGGCTTTTGATATTCTTTATGCGTGATCAATTTTTTATTTATGTCATCGCTTATGTCTTTGAGAATTTGGTGTGTTACTTGATTGATGAAATCAAAATGAGGAAATGTTGAATGATTTGTTCTCTGTTAAAGAAAAAACCAAAAACCCTAAAGCCCAAACTAAAACTTGAACCATAAACCTAAAACCTAAACCCTAAACCCTAAACCCAAAAAATAAAATAAACCTTAACCATAAATGCTAAACCCTGAAACTAACCTTAATCCTTAAACCCTAAACCTACAAAACCTAAACCTTAAACCCTAAACCCCAAACCCTAAACCCTAAACCCTAAACCGTAATAAAATGCTAATAAAACACTAAACTAAACTAACTAAAACTAAAATTAATAAACTAATAATAAACAAAAGTTAATTATAAACTAAAATAAAAACTAATAAAACTAACTAAACTAAATTAACTAAATAATAACTAAAACTAATAAACTAATAATAATAACAAAACTAAACTAATAAAACTAACAAATTAAACATAAACAAAAAACCCTAATAAATAACTACAAAACTAAACTAATATAATAAAACTAAACTAAACCTAAACTAATAACTAAAATTAAACTAATAAATTAACTAAATTAAACCCATAATAAATAACTATAATAATAAACTATAAATATAATATTAAAACCTAAACTAAATAAATAAACTAAACCTAAAATAAAACCTAAAATATACTAAATAAAATAAATAATTAAAATAAACCTAAACTATTAAACTAAATAATAAACTAAATAAATAAATGACTAAAAATAAACCTAAAATAAACTAAACTAAACCTAAACCCTGGACTAATAAACTAAACTAAATAAAAAAAACTTAAACCTAAACTAAACATAAACTAAACCTAAACTTAAACCTAAACTAATCTAAACTAAATAAATAAAATAAACTAAACTAAACTCTATAAATAAAGATAACTAAAACTAATCCTAAACTTAAATAAATGAAGAATAAATAAAATTAAATAAACTAAACTAAATAATAAAACTTAAATGAAACCTAAACCTAAACCTAAACCTAAAACTAAAATATGCTAAGCTAAACTAAATAAATAAAAATAAACTAAATAAACCTAAACTAAAATAAATAAATGAAAATAAAATAAAAAATAAACTAAATAAACCTAAACTAAAATAAACAAAATAAAACCTAAACCTAAATAAATAAAATAAACTAAACTCAATAAATAAACTAAATAAAATAAACTAAACTAAAATACACTAAACCTAAACTAAACTAAACTTAAACCTAAAACTAAACTAAACCTCACATAAATAAAACTAGATAAAACCTAACAAAATAAAATAAACCCTAAACTAAATAAATAAACTAAATAAATAAAAAATAAAATAAATAATAAAATAAAATAAACTAAACTTAATAAATACAAATAAAATAAAATAAAATAAAACCCAAACCTAAACCTAAAACCTAAACTAAAAAAAATTAACTAAAATAAAATAAATAAAAAATAAACTAAATAAAAGAATAAATAAATAAACTAAATAAAATAAAATAAATAAATTAAACTAAAACTAAATAAACCTAAACCTAAACCCCTAAACCCAAAATAAAAAAAACTAAATAAACTAAACTACATAAAACCTAAACCTAAATAAATAAAATATATAAATAAATAAATAAACTAAAATGTAAATAAATAAAAAAACTAAATAAATTAACCTAATCCTAAACCTTAATAAATAAACTAAATAAAGAAATAAAATAAACCTAAACTAAACCTAAATAAAATAAAGAAATAAAATTAACCTAAACCAAAAATAAAATAAAACTAAATAAACTAGATAAAACCTAAACCTCAATAAATAAATAAATTAAATAAATAAACATAAATAAACCTAAATTAAATAAATAAAATAAATAAATAAACCTAAACTAAAATAAACAAAAAATAAACATAAAGAAACTAAATAAATAAACTAAACTAATAACATCAAAATAAAACTAAAATAAAAATAAATGAATTTAAACCAAAATAAAAAATGTAAACTAAACCTAAATAAACCAAATAAACTAAAAACTAAAACCTAAACTTAAACCTAAACTAAACTAAAGTACAAATAAAATAAACCTAAACCTAAATAAAATTAAATTAACCTAAACAAACAAATAAAATAAAAATAATAAATAAAATAAACCTAAAACTAAACCTAAAATAAATAAAACCTAAACTAAATAAACCTAAATAAAATAAAGAAAAATAAATAAACTAAATAAAAAACAAACTAAAATAAACTAAATAAATAAAACTAAACTAATTAAACTAAACTAAATAAAATAATCTAAACTATAAATAAAAAAATAAAATAAAATAAATAAATAAATAAAATAAAACCTAAAATAAACCTCACTAAAAACCTAAAATAAATAAACATAAATAAACTAAAAATAAAACCAAAATAAACTAAAATAAATAAACTAAAATAAAAAAACATAAACTAACTAAAGCTAAATAAATAATAAAATAAATAAATGCTAAATAAATATACTAAATAAATAAATAAACCTAAACCAAACCTAACTAACATAAATAAACTTAAACCTGACCTAAACTGATTAAAATAAATGGCTGAGCCCTAACTGGGCCACTGGGCTAAACTAAACCCTAAACCTCCCTCCACCTAAAGACTGACTGAGCTGACCTGAGCCTACCTGAGTTATAAAGATCCTAACTGACCCTGATCCTGAGCCCTAACTAAACCACTAAACACTAAACCCTGGGCCACTACCTGATCACTGATCCTGGCCACAAACCACTGAGCCCAAAAACTTAACAATAAAGATAAAACAAAAAATAAAAATTGTGAGCCATAAAGATGAATAATACTTAAACTAAATCTAAACCTAAACCTAAACAAACCTAAAAATTAAATAAAGATAAAAAAATAAACTAAATTAAAATAAATAAAACTTAAAATAAAATAAAAATAAAATAAACTAAAAACCTAAATAAAACTAAATGTAAATTAAAAATAAACCTAAAATAAAATAAAATAAAACTAAATAAAACCTAAACCTAAAAATAAACCTTATAAAAATTATTAATAAAAAAACAAACTTACAAAATCCTAAACCTCAAATAAATAAATAAAAATAAACATAAACTAAAATAAATAAAACCTAAACCTAAGATGCTCAACTAAATAAAATAAAATAAAATAAAAATTAGCTAAACCTAAACTAAAATAAAACCTAAAAATAAACCAAAATAAAACCTAAAACCTAAAACTAAACAAAAAAATACTAAATGTAAAAATAAGATAAAATAAAACTAAAAGTAAAATAGACATAAACCTAAACATAAAATAAACTAAATGAAAAACCTAAACTAAAATAAACAAACCTAAAATAAATTAACTAGGCTAAAAATAAATAAATAAATAAACCTAAATAAAAACAAAAAAATAAACTAAACAAATAATAAACTAAATGGCTGAAACTTAATGGTTTTATTTAATTTTAAAAAAACCATAAAACCTAAATCCTAAACCCTAAACCCTAAACCCCAGGCCACATGTATCCTAAACTAGCCCTAAACCCCAGACCCACTAACCCTAGGCCCTACTCACAAACTTGACTAAACCTACCCCACCCACCTACCACAAAAACCCCAAACACAGGCTGAGCCACCCTGACCCTGGGCCACAAGAAAACTCCTCACCACTGAGCCACTGAGCCCTAAGCCAAAATCCTAAACCTGAGCTAAATAAACATAAAATAAAATATACACCTAAATAAATAATTTAAAATAAAATATAAACCTAAACTAAAACCTAAAAATAAAATAATAAAATAAATTAAAATAAAATATAAACATAAACTAAACTATGAATAAAATAAACCTAGATTAAAACCTAAATAAAATAAAACTAAACATAAATAAAATAAAATAAACTTATTAAAATAAAACAAAACTAAATAAAACTCAAAAAATATACCTTAAAATAAAACTTAAAAATAAATAAAATAAAACCCTCTAAACTAAAAAATTTAAACCCAAAATAAAATAAAATAAAATAAAACTAAACCTAAATAAAATAAAATAAACTAAAATAATTGAAACCTAAACCTAAACCTAATATAATAAAATAAACTGAAATAAACCTAAACCTAAACTAAAAATAAAACCTAAAATAAAAAAAACTAAAAAAGAAAATGAAACCTAAACATAAAAAAAAATAAAAAATAAAACCTAAAAATAAAATAAAAATAAAACTCAATGAAAATAAACCTAAACCTAAATAAAACCTAAAATAAACCTAAAAATAAAATCCTAAAATGTAAACCTAAAAAATAAAACTTGAAAAAATAAAAATAAAACCAAAAAAAATAATATAAAAACTAAAAAATAAATCTAAACATAACTAAAGTTAAAAAATAAACTAAAATAAAACCTAAACTAAAATAAATAAACTAAACTAAATAAAACTAAAATAAAAATAAAATAAACTAAAATAAATAAATAAATAAACTAAACTAAACCAATTGGTTTTAAAAAAACCCCAAATCCTAAATACTAAAACCCTAAATAAAACTACTAAACCCAAAATAAAAACCCACTCTAAACCTTCACTCATAACCTAAACCTAAACCACAAACCCACTCTCAACCAACCTTAACCACTTAAACCACAAAATAAACCCTAAACCTGACCACAAACCTAAACCTAACCTAAACCCTAAACCCTAAACCCTAAACACCAAACCCAAACCCTAAGCCCCAAACCTTAAATAAACCTAAAGTATCTAAAAAAATTAAAAATTAAACTAAACCCTAAAACTAATAAACTTAAACTAAACCTAAACCCAGAATGGGAAGAACCTACGGTAGGAACATCAGCCAATAAGGCTTAGTCTAGATCTGGCGGTCTGAGGGAAAGAGCAGGGTGGTTATCCGATGGTGGTGGGGTATCTGGGAGTTGGTGGTTATGGAGGTGGTGGGGTAGTGTGGTGGTTATGGAGGTAGGAGGAGCGATTGAGGTTATAGCTATGTTGGTGGCTATGGGAGAGATTATAGATATGATTGTGGATCCCGCTACTTGAGAGGTTGGGGTGATTCTGATGGGAACTTGAGAAACTGAAGAACGGCTAATCTAATCTGCTGCTTATGGAACAGTGTCTTTATAGTAGAGATGGTTTCAGTTTTCTAGTGCTTTTGATTTTCTCTAAGCATGCTCATTTTTTATATATGTCATCACTTGTGTCTTTAAGAACTTGGTGTGTTACTTGATTGATGAAATCAAAAAGAAGAAATGTTGAATTTGAATTTGTTCTCTATTAAAAAAAATAAAAACCCTAAAGCCCAAACAAAAACTGAACCCTAAACCTAAAACCTAAACCATAAACATTAAAAATAATAAATAAATAATAAATAAAAAACCCTAACCCTAAATCTAACTCTAAAACTAACCTAATCCTTAAACCTAAACTTGACCTACCCTAAACCCACTAAAACCCTACCACTAAACCCTAAACCCTAAACCCTCTAAACCCTAAAGACCAAACACAATAATAAACTAATAAAACTAAAACTAAAAATAATAAACTAACTAATAATAATAATAAACAATAAATAATAATAAACAAAATAATAAACTAAAATAAAAATATAAAACTAAACTAATATAATAAAAAAATACTAATATAAACAAACTAAATAAAACACTAATATTTAAACATAAAACCCACTAATACTTGCTAAAATAAACTAAACCAATACTAATTAAACTAAAATAAACTAACTAATGACTAAAATCTAAATAAAGAAATTAAACCAATAAATAACTAACTAATAAACTAAATACAAACATAAAAAAATAAACTAAAATAATAACTAAACCAATAACTAAACTAACTAATAATAACTAAATAATTAATGATTAATATAATAACTAATAACTAACTAATAACTAAAACTAAAATACTAATAACTAACTAAATAACTAAATAATACTAACTAAATAATACTAAAACTAATAAACTAAAATATAACTAATAACTAATAAAGTAATACTAATAATAATTAAAACTAATAACTAAACTAATAATAATAAAAAATAAACTAATAAAACTAAATAATAAATATCTGAATCTAATAAATTAACAAACTAAAAACTAATAATAATAATAAACTAATAAATAATATTAATAATAAACTAAATGAAATCTAAAATGCTTAAAAACACTAAATAATAATAAACATAATAACATAAAACTAAAACTAAATCTAAAACCTAAAATAAAACCTAAAATAAACTAAATTAAATAAATAAATAAAATAACCCTAAAATAAATAAACTAAAATAAACTAAACTAAATAAACCTAAAAAAAACTAAACCAGATCCACACTAAACTAAAACTACCAGTTAAACTAAAATAAACTAAACTAACTAAATAAAATAAACCTACTAACCTTGCTGAAGCTTACCTAAGCAGACATAAACTGGCTAATCTTAAACTAAATAAATGAAATAAACTAAACTAAACTAAATAACTAAACTAAACTAAATAAGTGAGCTAAAATAAAATAAATTAAAATAAACTAAACTAAATAAACTAAACTAAATAATAAAACTAAAAAACTAAACTAAACCTAAATTGAAACTAAAATAAAAACTAAACTTAATAAATAAATAAATAAAATAAACATAAAACTAAATAAAATAAAAAATAAAAAATAAAAATAAAATAAACTAAATAAACAAACTAATCTAAATAAACTAAACTAAAATAAAAATAAACTAAACTAAAATAAACCTAAACTAAAAATAAATAAACTAAAACTAAATAAATAAACCTAAACTAAATGGATAAAGTAAACTAAAATAAACCTAAAACTAAACTATAAACTAAATAAACTAAACCCTAAACTAACAAAAATAAGCTAAACTTAACTAAATACTAAAATAAACCTAACTTAAAATAAACCCTAAACTAAATAATTAAACTAAATAAACCTAAATAAATAAAATAAAATAAACTAAACTAAAATAAATATAAATAAAATTAAAATAAAATGAACTAACTAAACTTAAAATAAAACCTAAACCTAATCTAACTAAAGTAAAAAATTGAACTAAAATAAATAAATAAACCAAAATAAATTAACTAAATAAATAAAATAAACCTAAACTAAACTAAACCAAAATAAAATAAATTAAACTAAATAAAATTATAAACTAAATAAATAAATAAACTAAACCTAAATAAATAAATAAACTAAACTAAAAAATAAATAAACTAATTAAATAAAATAAACCTAAAACTCTTCCTAAACCTAAACCCTAAACCCATAAATAAACTAAATAAACCTAAATAAATAAACTAAAAAATAAAAATAAATATAAACTAAAATAAATAAAATAAAACTAAACAAATAAACTAAACTAAATAAACTAAAATTAAAAAGTAAATAAATAAATAAAAATAAACTAAAACTAAACCTAAACTAAATAAAACTAAAAATTAAATAAACCAAAATTAAACTACTAAACTAAAAATCATTAAAATAAACTTAAAAAATAAATAAAATAAAACATAAATAAACATAAATATTCTAAATAAATAAACTAAACAAATAAAATAAAATAAAATAAAAATAAAATAAATGATCTTAAAATAATAATAAAAACCTAAACTAAATAAACTTAAATAAATAAACTAACATAAATAAAAAACTTAACTAAACTAAATAAACTAAACCAAAATAAATTAAACTACAGTAAAAATAAACCTAAAAAAATAAAATAAAATAAACTAAACTAAACTAAAATAAAAACTAAAATAAAATAAACTAAATAAAACATAAACCTAAATAAAAATAAACCTAAACTAAATAAAAAAAACTAATAAAACCTAAATATAAAATAAAAAATTAACTAAATAAAACCTAAACCAAAATAAAACCTAAACTAAAATAAATAAAACTAATCTAAACAAACTAAAAACTAAAATAAAATAAACTAAACTATCTAAGAAACTAAAATAAATAAACTAAAAATAAATGAAACTAACCTAAACAAACAAAATAAACATAAACTAAATAAAATAAAACTTAAACTAAAGATAAATTAAACTAAAATAAAATAAAACATAAACTAAACTAAACCTAAACTAAAGATAAACTAAATAAATAAATAAATAAATAATGAACTATAACTAAATAAATAAAAACCAAATAAAATAAATAAATAAGATAAAATAGATAAACTAAAAAAATAACGATAATACCCTATACCTGTACTATAAAAAAAAAAAACTAAACTAACACTGATTCAAAAAATATGCCACTGGGCCCTAGGCCCAAAGATCCTGGGCACTGGGCTCTGGGCCTAATAAGGCCACTGAAACTAGGCCATAGCCATAAACTGAAACTAAGACTGGGCCTAAACTAGGCCACTGAGCAAGGCCCAGGCTGCCCTGGGCCCTAAGATACTGAAGATCAGACTGAGGAAGCTGAGCCACTGAGCTGACCCCCAGGCCCTGGCCACCACCCTGGGCCCTGGGCCTAGGCCAGGTGATCTGAGTCTTGCCCAGGCCCTGCACAAGGCCACTGATCACTGAGAGGCCAAGGCCAGCCACTGCCCTGGCATGGGCCCTGGGCCCTGGCTCACAGGGCAGGCCCTGGGCCATACTGATGCTGACCAGGCCCTAGATCTGGAGTGATCTAGATCCTGAGCCAAGGCTGATAGATCTGGGCCCAGCCTAAAGGCCACTGGGCCCACCACTACTGGGCCACTGGGCCTGACCTGGGCCTGGGCCACACTGGGCCTGGGCCACTGGGCCACAGGCTCTGGGCCCTGGGCTAAATACTGAGCTCAAACAAGAGGCTGAGCCCATAAATAAACCTAAATAAATATAAATAAACTAAAAATCCTAATAAACTAACTAAAATAAGATAAAATAAAAATAAACTAAAAAATAAATAAATAAGATCCTAAATGGTAAATAAATAAAAAACTAAAAGAAACATAAATAAAAGATAAAAAAGATAAATGTAAAATAATAAGATAAAATAAAATAAAATACCTAAACCTAAAATAAAAAAAAAATAAAACCTAATTAAATATAAAATAAACCACAATACTAAATTAAAACCTAAACCTCAAATAAACAAAATAAAATAAACCTAAACTAAACTAAAATAAATAAAACTTAAACCTAAAAGAAAAACTAAACCTAAACCTAAACTAAATAAAATAAATAAACTAAAATAAACCTAAACTAAACTAAAAATAAAACCAAAATAAACCTAAAATAAAAAACAAAGCTAAAACTAAACAAAGGTTAAAATAATAAAGCGTGGAGTAAAATAAAAAAACTAAACTAAAAATAAACATAAATCACACGGACTTAAAATAAACTAAGATAAATAACAAAATAAATAAAATTAAAAATATAAAATAAACTAACTAAATAAAAAACTAGGTTTGCTTGGTTTAAAATAAACTGAGCCACTAATCTAAACCCAGGCCCCACCCCATAAAACTGATCTGAGCCCAGGCCCCAGGCCACCCAGGCCCTAGAGCCTGGGCCCTGGGCCTAAACCCTGGGCTCCAGATCCTGAAAACCATAAACTGAGCCATAAAAACCACTGAGCCTTAAATAACCCTGGGCCCAAGACCCTAACTGACCTAACCAGACCACTGGGCCACCCAAACTAGTGAGCCCTGGGCCTAAATCTGACCCACTGGGCCACACAGATCACAAGATCCTAAAGCCTGACTAAATAAAATAATAAATAAATAAAACATAAATTAAATAAAACCTGGTAGCATAAACCTGACCTAATAAAATAAAATAAAATAAAGTGACTAAAAAATAAATATAGCACTAAGTGAATCTGATACTAAAATAAAACTAATTAAATAAAATAAAATAAACCTAAAATCATAAACTAAATGAAACCTAAAAAAACCTAAAATAAAATCTAAAATAAATTAAAATAAATCTAAAACTAAGCTAAATTAAATAAAATAAAGATAAAATAAACTAATAATATAAAATAAACTAAAAAATATTCTAAAACCTACTAAAAATAAACCTAAAATAAAACTAAACCAAAACTAAAAATAAAATACCTAAACTCAAACCTAAAACCTAAACCTAAATAAAAAATAAATACTCATAATTAAACTAAACAAAATAAATAAAACCTAAAAATAAACCTAAAATAAAAACCTAAAACATAAACCTAAAAATAAAATAAAACCTAAATTTAAAAATAAAATAAAATTAAAACATAAATCTAAACTTAAGCTACCTAAATAAACTAAAATAAACAATAAACCAAAATAAATAAATAAACTAAATAAAAAGTAAACCCAAATAAAATAGATAATAAAATAAATAAAATATAAAATAAACTAAATAAACATAAACTGGTTTGATTAAAAAAACCACAAATAAAACAGACTAAAAACACACTAAGGCTAACCCTCAAATCCTCCCAAACCATACCCTACCTTACCCAAACCTAAACCTAAACCCTAAAAAAAAATACCAAGAACCCTAAACTAAACCATAAACCATAAACCTAAACCCTAAATGCTAAACTCAATCCCTAAACAAACCATAAACCCAAAACCTCAAACCCAAAATGTAAACCTAAAGTATCTAAATAAACTAAAAAATAAACCTAAACCCTAAAACCTAGTAAACTTAAACCTAAACCTAAACCTTAAGAATGGGCTAAACCTTGACGGTAGGAACATCACCGTTAACCAAGCTTTGTCTAGATCTGGTGGTGGAGGCGAAGGGGGAGGTGACATTTATCACAGTGGTGGTGGGGATCTAGAATGTGGTGGATATGGAGGTGGTGGTGAGCATTAGTGGTTATGGAGGTAAGAGGAGTGATGGAGTTTATAGTCATGGTGGTGGTGGAGGGAAAGATTGTAGATATGATGGAGGATCCCACTACTTGAGAGGTCAGGGTGGTTCTGATGGGAACTAGAGAAACTGAAGAACGGTTGATCCGATCTGCTACTTATGGAACTATGACTTTATAATAGAGACGGTTCTAGTTTTCTAGGGCTTTTGATTTACTCAATGCGTGCTCATTTTTTATCTGTCATCGCTTGTGACCATGAGAACTTGGTGTGTACTTGATTGATGAAATCAAAAAGAAGAAATGTTGAATTTCAATTTATTCTCTGTTAAAAAAAACCAAAACCCTAAAGCATAAAAACTGAACCACAACCTAAAACCTAAACCTAAACCCTAAACCCTAAAATAATAAAAGAATAAAAATAAAACCTAACCTAAATGTTAAACCCTAAAACCCAAACTGATCTCACTAAACCCTGACCTAAACCACTAAACCCTAAACCACAAAACTACCACCACAAACTAAACTAATAAACACTACTAAAACTAAACTAAACTAATAAATAATAAAATAAAAATAAAAAAAACTAATAAATAATAAATAATAATAAATAATAAAAAATAAAACTAATAAATAACTAACTAAATAAAGCTAATAATAATAATATAAAATATTAATAAATAACTAATAACTAAATTAAACATAAAAAAAAACTAATAAACTAACTAAAAAAACTAAACTAATAAAACTAATAAACTAAAAATAATAAACTAAAATTAAAAAAATACTAACTAATAACTAACTAATAATAAACTATAACCTAAACATAAACTAACTAATAATAAAAACTAAACCCAAATACTAACTAATAATATAAACTAAACTAACTAATAATAAAGTAATAAACTAACTAAATAATTATTAAATAACTAATAATAACTAATAATAACTAACTAATAATAAACTAAATAAATAACTAATAAATTAAGCATAATAAATAAATAATAATAATAACTAAAACTAATAATAAAACTAAAAAAAAATTAATAAATTAAAACTAAATAACTAATAACACTAACTAAAACTAGGTAATAATAAATTAAAATAAAATATTAATAACTAAACTAGTAATAATAATAATAAACAAACTAATATAAACTAATAATTAATAAAACCAAAATAAATATACTAAATCTAATAATAATAAACAAACTAAATAATAATAAACTAATAAAAATAACTATAATAAATAAATAAATAAATAATAATAATAATAATAAATAAACTAAACAAAAAAAAACTAATAATACCTAAAAACTAAATAATAATAAAGCTTAATAACATAAAAACTAACTAAACTAATAATAATAATAAACTAAATAAATAAATAAACTAAAACTAAACTAAACACTAAAAGTAACTAAACTAATAAATAATAATAAACTAAAAATAAAACTAATAAAACTAGTAATCTAATGATAATAACTAACTAAATGATAACTAATAACTAAACTAACTAAAGTAATAAGCGAATAATAGTAATAATAATAATATTGAACTAAAATAAACTAAACCACCCCAGACCTCGATTAATGAGACTAATAATAATAAAACAAATGATAACAAAACTAAAATAAAGTAAAACATCTAATAACTAAACTAATAAAACTAATAATAATAACTAAAAATAATAACTAAAAAATAAACTAATAATAAATCTAATAAATATAATAAACTAATAAACCTAATAAACTAATATAACTAAAAACTAATAATAATTAATAAAACTAAAACTAATAATAAACTAAATAAAACTAATAACTAATTAATAAAATAAATAACTAATACTAATAAACTAATAAAACTAAAAAAATTAACTAATAAACTAAACTAATTAATAAATAAAAAAACCTAATAAATAATAAACACTAAATAAACTAATAATAATAATAATAATAAAATAACTAAATAAAGACTAAAATAAACCCTAAACTAAACTAAGCCATGAATTAACTAATATAAATAAATAATAATACTAATAAAAATATAATAATAAAAATTAATAAAACTTAACTAAAATTAAATAACTAAATAATAATAAACTAATAAATTAATAACTAAATAAAATAAAACTAACTAAATAATTAATTAATAAACTAATAAAATAAAACTAATAATAATAATAATAATATAAAATCAATAACTAAAAATAATAAAACTAGTAATAATAATAATAACTAATAAATATAAATTAATAAACTAATAATAAAACTAATAATAATTATCTAATAAATAACTAAATAATTAAAAATATAAACTACTAAAATAAATAAATAAATAATAATAAACATAAACTAAAGAAAAAAAACTAAAATAAAACAAATAATAATAAAACCAACTAAAATAATAATAATAAACAATAATAACTAATAATAATAAAAAATCTAAAACCATAAACTAAACTAAAAACTAATAATAATAAACTAATAAACTAAAACCCTTAACAACTAATAAACTAATAACTAAAGAATAAAGTAATAAAATAAACTAACAAAACTAAACTAATAAAACTAAACCACTAACTAAAACTAACTAAAACCTAAATAATAATAATAATTAACTAAAACTAAAATAAATAAAATAACAAACTAATAATAATTAAACTAACTAATAATAATAAATAAATAAACTAAAACAAACTAAAACCCTTAAAACAAACTAACTAAAATAATAATAAAAAAAAAAACTAACTTAAAAATAATAATACTAAAACTAAAACTAATAAAACTAAACTAATAACCTAATAAAAACTAAACTAACTAAACTAAACATAAAACTAATAATAAACTAATAATTTTAAAACTAATAAAACCTAATAATAATTAATAAACACTAAACCTAAAACATAAACCCTAAAACTAAATTAAACCCTATTATTGGGTGATTTTGGGATCTCTCACGTTCTTTGTGAGTTTTCAAGCTCTTTCTCTCTTAGATTCTCTATATATTCTCTACGTTGGGCCGATCTTGACCTGTTCTTGTCATGGTGCCATGACTCATAGCGTCAGCTTCTTCAAATCCATGGGATAAATCCCATGTGTCGATGGATCCTGCTAGGGCATTAGATTTTTTAAGTAATCCTACATCTAAATTACCTACTATTACTAAATATTTCAAAGAGGCTTTAGCTGGTAAGAATTTCTCCACCGAGCCTCCATTGAATATGCTTCATATGACTTTTAAAGGTACTCCAACAATTATGATTTCAGATTAGGATATCGAAAGATTAGCTGAGCTTTTTTGCTTTTTCTTTGATTGGAATGTTTTCATTTAAATGTCTAAAGATAGATAATATTCATTCTTTTTTTATAGCTTAAATTTGTCTAGTTCTTTTCCATTGGGCTGATTAATACAAGGCATGTTGTGATTAAACTTTCTAATGACCTTGATTACAAAAGAATATTTCCTGAGCATTCTTACTATGTTTTTAATTGTCAAAAACATATTCTGAAGTGGATGCCTATGTTTGATGTTAATGAAGAGTCTCCTATTGTTCCCCTTTGGATTTCTTTACCTAACTTATGGATTCATCTATTTAATCATCATATTCTTTATATTATTGGGTTGATTTTTGGTCAACCTTTGCAAGTTGATCAAGCAACAACTGTTTCTCCTAGACCATATGTTGCTAGAATTCTTGTAGAGATTGATAGTACTAAAAGATATCTGAATGAAATTTGGTTGGGTTCGAAGAAATGAGGTTATTTTCATAAAACTATTTTTGAGAACTTTCCCATTTTTTGTAATCATTGTAAGATTCATGGGCATGAAATTTTTGAATGCTTTATTGCTCATCGCTCTCTTAGGAAGAAAATTACCAATAAGAATTCAATTGTTGAAAAAATTGATGATTTTCTCAAGTTGAATAAAAGAAAATATGCTTTTCAAAATTTTGATCTTTTGGAAAACTAGATTTCTAAATCTTCTGAAAAAGTTTTACCTATTAATGATTTGTCTAATGTGAAAGGTAATTTTGATGTTTTTGAAAAAGTTATAACTAATAATCATGCTCTAAGTGTTTCTTTTGATGATTTTATTAAAGGGAAGACTTTGGGGCTATGGTTAATGATTCTAAAGGTTTTGATGTTGTGCATAAGTCCTTTCATGAAGATGGTTTGAATATTATTGATGCTAACACCATTTCTTCCAATCAGTTGGATGTTGTTTCTCTTTCTCCTATGTGTACTTTAGATCATGGAAAAGAGATTATTTCTTTTCCTTCTTTTATTGAGAATGGTGGTGAAAAAAAGAATGTTCATATTTCTGATATTTTAACTTCTGGTCCTAACAATCTTGTTAATATTGGTGATCCTTCTTTTTAAAAAATAAGATTTAGATACTTGTGACAATTCTCTCTTTGATTCAAAATGATGGTTTTTCTATGGCTAGTAATTATGTTTAGAATTTTGGTAATATGCTATATGCTTCTAAGGGATTTGAATCTTATTTTAATCTCTTACATGAAGATTGTACTGAAAATCTGGATTCTACTTCTCTCGCTTCTTTTAAGAATGAATATAGAGAGGATACTCTTCAGATTTTGTTGGAAGATGAAAATATTGATAATTGTCTTCTTAATAAAGTTGTTTTTGCTCCTTCTTTCACTTCTAATTTTGAAATGCATACTATTTTTGATTTTTCCTTTGTCTAATGCTATGGATGATTCAAAATGCTTTTCTTTGAAATTGATAGCTTCTGCTGATCCCCATGCCTTTTATAATAATATTGATTCATTTTGGATGGAGATTTTTTTGAAGAAAGGGCATGGTTATAAAACTGTTTACAAAAGAAAAAAGAAAAATGTGTTGGTTATGCCCCTCCTCACTTGCTGAGTGTTATTTGTTCCAATGCTTCTTGGAAATAATCTCTCTTATCCTTGGGTGGTTTTTGCTTTTGGCTGGTTTTTTCTCTGTTGGTTGAGCTTTGGATGTGTTTTCTTGCTAGCTGGAGTATTGGTTTCTTGGATAATTTTCCTCCTTTTGGCTTGGTGTTTCTAGCTTTCATGTTTGCTACATTTTTTTTGGTGCTCTTTGGCTGGTTGGTTTTGTGTTGGTGGCTTTGTTCCTGTTGGCTTGCCTTTCTATGGTTGGTGCTTTTTCTCTCTTTGTTGGTGGTAGGTTGGGCTTTTCATTATTGTCATGTGGTTTGTCCATTGGTTGGCTATTTCTCTAGTTGTTTATTTTAGCTTTTGCTGGCCTTCTTCTTCTTTTTTTTTATGTTGGTTGGTTTGGCTCTCTTGCTCTTTCCTGGGGTATTTTTCCTGGGTGCTCTATTGTGTGGCTGCTCTATTGGTTATTTCCTTTCCTTTGGTTAGTGTCTTGGTGGCTTTGGATTGGTGTTGTCATGGGCTTTGTTGGCTTGGTGCCTTGGTGGATTTAGATTGGTGTTGTTGTGGGCTCTGTTGGCTTTATCTGTGAGGGCTCTTTTCATATTTTCTTTAGACTGTGAGCTACTTAACTCCCTCCTTTTTAAGAGGTGTTCATATTTGGTTTTGTTGGGATTGCCTTATGTTAATTTTATATGTTTCTCTCCTCTCTCTTTCTATTTCCTTAGCTTCACTTTTTCTTTGGCTAGGAGGCTATTTTAATAGATTTGTATTTTTTTTTGGGATGGATATGATGAAATGATGGATTTTTCCTTAATATTTTGTGCACTGACTTTTCCTATTTGTAACCCTTCTTTGAAGCAGGATACACTTAGGATTTGATGCCCCTCATTATTGTGATTATCCTTCTTTCCTCATATGTGAGCTTGAGGTTTTTTATCTTTATGTTTTTTGATCTCCTTCTGGCTAAGATTTCTTGTAGGTTGCAAGTTCTCTTTTTCAGTTGGTCTCTTCTTCTTCTTGGAGGGAGCTAGAGTCTTACTGATGGTCTCTTTTTTCTTAGATGGCTCGAGTTGTCTTTAGTTGCAGGTTGCAAGTTTCCTTTTCTTATGGATCTTTGTCTCTTCGACGTTCTTTTGGAGCTCCGTGAATTCTTCCCCTTTGCTGTCTTTTGCTTGGTTTTTTTAGTTTTGTTTATTTGTTTTTTCTTTATGCTCTTTGATGTATTAGTTTAGGGACTAAACTCTTTAGGATTTTCTGTAGCTCATTTGAGCAAGTTTTTTTTTTGAGTTTAGTCTCTAATGGTCTTCTTGTACTATTATTACAATTACTTCCTTTTTTGTTAAAAAAACCTAAACTAAACCCAAACCCAAAACCCAAAAACCCTAAACTCCTAAAACCTCCACAAACCCCTAAACACACCCTAAACCACCCTAAACCTAAACCTAAACCTACCCTAAATCAAAACCATAAACCTAAAAACCTAAACCTAAACCTAAATAAAACCTAAAATAAAATAGATAAAAAACATAAACCAATAAAATAAAATAAAATAAACTAAAACTAAAACTTAAAATAAATTAAATAAAAATAAAAATAAAATAAATAAAACTAAACTAAACTAAAATTTAACCTGAATAAAACCAAATAAAATAAAACTAAAATAAAATAAATTAACTAAACCTAAAATAAAATAATGAAACTAAATAAACCTAAATCTAAAATAAACCTAAAAAAATATAATAAATAAAACTAAACCCTAAACTAAAAACTAAGTAAAATAAAATAAACCTAACTAAACTAAAATAAATAAACCTAAACCTAAACCTAAAATAAACTAAACCTAAAATACTAAATAAATAATATAAACCTAAAACCTAAATAAACCTAAAAAAAAATAAAATAAACTAATATAAAATAAAATAAAACTCAATAAAATAAACCTAAAAATAAATAAGATAAATAAACTAAAATAAATAAAAATAAAAAAAAAATAAACTAAATAAAAAAAATAATATAATCTAAAATAAATAAAAATAAATTAAATTAACTAAATAAACCTAAACCTACCTTTACTTAATTTAAAAAAATCCTAAACCTACAAACCCAACCTAAGCAGCCTTAAACTAAACCCTAAACTAATCTCTAAACCCACAAACCCATACCACAACCATAAACCCTAAACCCTAAACCTAAACCCGGTTGAGGATTTTCTGAAAGGTGATCTTAAAGAAGTCGAAGAGGTTGCAAAATATAAAGTTGGTGCTTCTGCCCATGTTGGTCATGTTGCACCTATTGATGTTATGGTTCCTCTAAGCAACATTGGTGTAGATCCTTCACAAACTTCTTTCTTCCAGGATATCAACATCCCTACTAAGATCAACAACGGTACTATTGAAATTATCACCCCGGTTGAGCTAATTAAAAAAGGCAATAAGGTGGGACCCTCAAAGGATGCTCTCCTCACTAAGTTGGGGACTACGCCATTCTCTTATGGCCTTGTCATCCAGTCTATGTACGATGATGGTTCGGTGTTCAATCCTAGTTGTTTGACCTCACTGAAGATGATCTCATCGATAAGTTTTCGTCAGCCTTTCAATGATCACTTCTCTCTCATTGGCCCTCTCTTATCCCACCTTCTTTGTAGTGCCCCATGTTCATAAAGGCTTACAAGAATGTCCTCACCATCATTTCCACTTGATTACACATACCTGCACACTGAGAAGGTTAAGGAGTATTTGAAGGAACCTAGTAAATTTGATGTGGTTGTTGCGTCTGATGCTTCAACTACTCTTCTTTTCTTCTTTGCTCACTCTTCAGTGGAAGAGAAGAAGGAAGAGCATGCTGAGGAATTTGATGATGATATGGGTTTTAGCTTTTTCGACTAAGCTTTGTTGGCCTTTTATAAAATAAAATTTTATTGTCTCTAGGAGTTAAATCATTTTGGGAAATACAATTTTTGTGAATTTTTGAATTGCAGTTTATTTTATCCTATTTTATTAGTTATTAAGGGATAATGTCTTGTTTGATTTGGTAATTTCTTGTTCATTATGGAATCATTTGAGTTAAAAAATAAATAAATAAACCCTAAACCCTAACCGTAAATCTTAAACCATAAACTATAATCGTAAACCCTAAACCCTAAACCCACACCCTAAACCTAAACCTAAAGTAACTAAATAAATTAAAAAATAAACCTAAACCCAAAAACCTAATAAACCTAAACCTAAACCTAAACCCAAGAATTGGTGAGAACTTTGTGGTAGGAACATCACCAACCAAGCTCATTTTAGATATGGCGATGGAGGCAAAGGCGGAGGTGGCAGTTATCATAATGGTGGTGGGGGATCTGGAGGTGTTGGTGGATTTGGAGGTGGTGGTCGGTGCATTGGTGGTTATGGAGGTGGGAGGAGCGACGAGGTTAGAGCCATGGTGGTAGCGGAGGGAGAGATCGGGGATATGATGGTGGGTCTTGCTACTAGAGAGTGTGGTGGTTCTGATGGGAAATGGAGAAATTGAAGAACGATCGATCCGATCTACTTCTTATGGAACTAGGTCTTTACAATAGAGATGGTTCTAGTTATCCATGACTTTTGATTTTCTCTATGCGTGCTCATTTTTTATTGATGCCGTCGCTTGTACCTTAGAAAACTTGGTGTGTTACTTAGTTGATGAAATCAAAAAGGGAAAATGTTAAATCTGAATATATTCTCTGTTAAAAATAAAAACCAAAAACCCTAAATCTAAACTAAATCCTCAACCTTAAACTACTAACTAAACCTAAACTAAACCATAAAAAAACCCTTAACCTAAATTATAAACCCTAAAATTAACCCTAAACCCTAAACCCATAACATATAAACCCTAAAGCCTAAAACCACAAAACCCAAACCCAAACACTACCTTACCTAAACCTAAACCTACCTAAACCCTAATCCTAACCCTCACTAAACCTAAACTAAACCCTAACTAAAGTAACTAAATAAATTGTAAAGAAAACTAAACCCTAAAACCTAATAAACTAAAACTCTAAGAATGGGCTTTGATGGCGAGAACAACACCATCAACCGGGCTCATAAATCTAGCGGTGGAGGTGAAGCGGAGGTGCGATTATCAGTGGTGGTGGTGGGGATGTGGGAGGTGTGGATATGGAGGTGGTGGTCAAGCGATGTGGTAGTTATGGAGGCAGGAGGAGTGATGGAGGTTGACCATGGTGGTGGCATAAGAGATAGGAGATATGATGGTGGATCCGGTACTTGAGAGGCGGGTGGTTTTGATAGAACTAGCGAAGAAGCGATATCCGATCATTGCTTATGGAGCTGTCTTTATAGTAGAGACAGTTCTAGTTATCTTAGGTTTTCAATTTGCTCTATGTGTGCTTATTTTTTATCTATGTCATCACTTGTCTCTTAAAAAACTTGGTGTGTTACTTGGTTGATGAAATCGAGAAAAGGAAATGTTGAATCTGAATTTGTTCTCTATTAAAAAAATACTAAAACCTAAACTAAAACTGAACTCAGACCTAAAACCTAAAACACTAAAAACTAAGCTAAAATAAAAATAAATAAAACAAAAAAACCCTAACTACCTAAACCCAAAAAACCCTCCTTAAAACCCTAAACTACTAAAGTAAACATAAACTAAAAATAAAACTAAAATAAAAATCAGTGAAATAAATAAACCTAAAGAAATAAACTAAACTAAATAAAATTAAAAATAAACATAAATAAAATAATAAATAAATAAAAAATAAAATAATAGATAAATTAAAATAAAAAATGTTGTAAATCTGGTTTTCTGTTTAAAAAAAACACCAAAACCCTAAACTAAGCAGCGGACCCTAGGCACAAACCTGGGCCAACCACTAAAACACAAACTGAGCCTAAACTGAGCCTAGGCCAAAACTAGGCCAGACCCAGGACACACTAGCCATGAAACTAACATAGCCTAAACTAAAAAACCTAAACTAATTAAGACTTAAAAAATAAATAAAATAAAAAATACCAAACTAAGATAAGAAGATAAAATAAGATGAACATAAACTAAAACCTAAACATAAACTAAACCTAAAAATTACAAAATAAAACTTAAATAGATAAAGATAAAGAGAAAGCTTAAACTAATTTAAAGATAAAACCTAAAATAAAATAAACTAAACCTATAAGATATAAATAAAATAAAGCTAAACCTAAGATAAAAAATGCACTAAACCCCAGTAAACTAGGCTGACATAAAAAATAAATAACCTAGCTAAGATTAAACCTAGGCCTGATAAACTAAACCTGACTAAATCTTTAAATAAAGATATAATACACTAAATGGGCTAAACCTAAGTAAAGATATGGCTTAAAGAATGGGCCTAAAATAAATGCCTCCTAAACCTAAAGATGGAATCCCAGGCTGAGGCTAAAACCATGATCTAAGATAAAATAAAACTAAATAAAAAACATAAAAAGGCTAAACATAAACCTAAATAAAGATAAGATAAAACCTAAACTAAAATAAATAAACTAAATAATATAATAAAAATAAAGATCAAGATAAATAAAAAACTAAATAAACTTAAATCTACGGTTTTTGATTTAATAAAATATTAAAGCCTAACTACCTTATACAGCACAAACCAAGGCCCTAAATCTATACTGATCACCCACTAAACTATACTATAGGCCTAAACCACCCTGACCACTACTCCAATGACCACTAAACCTGAGCCATATAAATCTTAAACCCACAAACCTCTGGAGACCCCAAAACCTAAACTAAACTAAATAAAAACTAAAAATAAATAAACCTAAATCTAAATAAAATAAGTAAAATAAAATAAAATAAAACGCTAAAACCTAAATCTAAACCTAAAATGAAAATAAAATAAACTAATTAAAATAAACTAAAATAAAATAAATAAAATAAACTAAAAAAATAAAATAAACCTAAGGAATAAAACCTAAATAAAATAAAACTAAACCTAAAATAAAATAAAATAAACTAAAATAAAATTAAATATAAATTAAATAAAATCTAAACCTAAAAATAACCTAAAATAAAACCTAAACACTAAATAAAACCTAAACTAAAATACAAATAAAATAAATAACATAAGTAAACCTAAACTACTAAAATAAACTAAATTAAAATAAAATAAATAAACCTACTAAATTAAAATAAAATTAATTAAAAATAAACTAAATTAAATTAAACCTAAAAAATAAACTAAAATAAAAAAACCTAAACTAAAAAATAAAATAAAACCTAAACCTAAACATAAAATAAAATAAAACTAAACTACTAAAAAAAATAAACTAAAATAAAATACTACTAAAATAAAAGAAAACTAACTAAAATAAATAATCTAAAAAAATAAACTAAACTAAATAAAATAAAAAAAATAAACAAAATAAATAATAAATGAAAATAATTAAAAATAAACTAAATAAACTAATTAAACAAAAATGTTGTAAATCTAAATTTGTTCTTAAAAAACCAAAAACTAAATCCCACACCCACCAAAAGGAAACCAAAAGGCTAAAACTAAACTAATTAAGACACAAATAAAATAAATAAAAAAATCAAAACCAAGATAAAATAAAACATAAACTAAACCTAAACTACACCTAAACTAAAAAAATAAAACTTAACTAAAATAAAATAAATAAAATCTAAACTAAATTAAAAATGTAAACCCAAAACCTAAACGGATCATAAATCTAAAACCACTGAGCCTTGGTCCTGACTCTAAATAAAGGTGATGAACTAAATACAAAACTGGCCAAAACCTAAACCCAAGGCAGCAAACCTAAAAAAAAGTAAAATAAAATAAATAAAACCTAAATTAAATAAATAAAGAAACCTAAATAAAGATAAAAGCTAAACTAAAACCTAAACCTAAACTTAAAAATGAAATAAAAAAATTAAAAAACTAAATTAAAATAAAATAAACAAAACCTAAACTAATTTAAAATTAAAATAAAACTAAAACCTAAATATAATAAAACTAAACATATAATAAAAATAAAATAAAATAAAATAAATAAAATAATTGCTAAATAAAACCTAAATAAAAATAAACTAAAAAAACTAATGATAAATAACAAATAAAACTAAGCTAAGTGGAAAATAAAATCATAAACCTATTAAGATAAATATAAAGATAAATAAGACCCTGGCATAGTAAGGCCACTGATCTGGGCTCTAGGCCAAATTAGGCATGACCCTAGGCCTGCACCATGGCATGGGCCCTAAGATAAAGGCTGAGCCTCTGTTTGTTTGGTTTTCTTTGAGACCATGGATTCTAGATCCTGAAGGCCACAGGCACAGGTGCAGTCCTGACTGAGCCATGAGCCATGAGCCTAAAGGCCGACCTAGGCTGAGCCAGAAAAGCCACTAATCCTGAGCCACAGGCCACTGGGCCCGAGGCCTGGGCCATGGGTTAACCTGGGCCTACTGGGCACCCTAGCCCTGAGCCCTAGATACCCCATAGCCATGAGCCTAAGGCCTGAAACCACTGAGCCCTGGGCCCAGGCCACTGAGCCACTGAGGCCCTGAGTGAGCTGACAGGCCCTGAAACTGGGCTAAAGGCTGACCCAGGCTGAGCTGGGCCCTGGGCCTGGGCCACTAGAGGCTGGGACTGAGCTGAGGCCACAAGGCCACTATCTGATGGATGCTGGTGACCTCGGGCTCAGATCCTGGGCCACTGAGGCCTAAATGCTAAACCCTAGATCCTAAGGATGACCCCTGACCTGACAAACTACTAAATAAACATAAAATAAAATAAATTAAAACTAAACCTAAATAATAAATAAAATAAATAAATAAAAATAAAACTAAACTAAATAAAAAAATAAAATACCTAAACCTAAAAATTAAATTAAAATAGAAAATAAAAATAAGATATAAACTAAACTAAATTAAAAGAATTAAAATGAACTTGGATTAAAAAACCTAAAATAAAATAAAACTAAATGTAAAATAAAAAATAAAATAAATAAAATAAAATAAAATAAAATGAAACTAAATAAAAAAAATTTAAACCTCAAAATAAACCTAAAATAAATAAAAATAAAGATATAAACTAAAACCTAACCTTAAAAAAATAAAATAAAATAAACACCAAAATAAAATAAACTAAAATAAATAAAACTTAATCTTAAAACTTAAATAAACTAAACCAAACCCTAAACTAAACTAAATAAAATAAAATAAATTAAAATAAATAAACTTAAACTAAAATAAAACCTAAAATAAACCTAAAATAAACACCTAAAACCTAAAATTAAAATTAAAAAAACTTAAACATAAACCTAAATAAAATTAATCCTTAAAAAAAAATAAAATTCAACTAAAAAAATAAACCTAAATAAATAAAAAATAAAAACCTAAATAAACCAAAATATAAATTAACTAAATTAAAATAAAAATAAACCTAAATAAAAAATAATAAAATAAATAAATAATATATAATGCTAAATAAATCTAAACGGTTTGATTCAAAGATTAAAAAAACCCTTAAACCCTAAATCCTAAAACACTGAGCTAGACCCTGGGCCCCAGGCCATGCCCAACTGAAATTAAACCATAAAGAGCCCAGGCCATGACTTATGACTTACACCTACTAGCCACTGAGCCCAAACCCACCTAGGCCCTAACCCTGACCCAGGCCACAAGACTTATGACCTTAAAGCCTGAGCACTTAGGCACAAAGGCTTAAAAAATGGGATTAAAAAACCTGGATTAAGATAAATAAATCTAAAATAAATAAAATAAATTAAGTAATAAACATAAATAATAAAGAAAAAATAAATAAAATAAACTAAATAAATATAAACTTGTGGGTTTGCATAATTTAAAAAACCAAATCCTAAACCTACTAAACCTAAACCTATCATGGGCCACTACCTAAACCCTAAACCCTAAAACCACAAACCCTACAAACCCTATCGAGCCCTAGGCCAACCCACAACTGAGCTAAAGCTTAAAGTAACTAAATAAATTGAAAATTAACTAACCAGGAAACTAATAAACTGAGCTAAGCTTAAACCCAAAACCAAGAAGCTAAAGTTAAACCTAAACTAAATAAAACTTAAAAATAAAATAAATAAAGAAAACCTAAACCAAAATAAAATAATAAAATAAAAAAACTATAAAATAAACACAAAAGAAAAAATTAAAAAAAAATTAAACTAAAATAAAATAAATAAAAATAAAACTAAAAAGTAAAAGAAATAAAATAAAATAAAACCAACCTTAAAATAAAAAATAAAATAAACCTAAACTAAAATAAAATAAAACTAAATAAAAACCTAAATAATAATGAAAATAAAATAAACCTAAATAAAAATAAAAATAAAATAAACTATAATAAATAAAAGGGAATGATAAACATAACTATTGGGTTCTTAAATGTTTTAAAATAAGAAAATAAAATAAATAAAACTAAAACCCAAAAACCCATACCTAACCCTAAACCCAGGCTCACTACATAAATAAACCTTAAAACTTAGGCCCTGAGCCTAGGCCACTGAGCCACAGCCCTAAACCACTGCTGACCCTAACCTAGGCCACTGACCCTAGGCTTTGATAAACCTGCAACCCTGGGCTCTAGGCCCCAGGCCACCCAGGCCCTGAAACCCCAGGCCCTACTCAAACTAAACAAAACTAGCTAAATAAAACCTAACAAATTCAAATAAATAAATAAATAAACTAAAATAAATAAATAAAAAAACCTATCTGACCTACTACTCAACCTAAAATAAGATAATATAAAAAAACTAAATAAAGTGATAAACTAAGCTAATATAAAATAAACCTAAATAAAATAAAATTAAACATAAAATAAAATAAAATAAACCTAAAATAAAATAAAATAAAAGTAAATAAAACCTAAACCTAAAATAAACAAAATAAAATAAACTAAACCTAAACTAAAATAAATAAATATAAAAACCTAAAATAATAAACCTAAAATAAATGAACCTAAACCCTAAACAAAATAAAATAAAATAAAAATAATCACGAGCTTAAACTAAAAATCAAACCTAAAATAAACCTAAATTAAAACCTAAAACTAAGCTGAAGGAAAATAATAACCTAAACTAAACCAAAATAAAAATAAAACTAAACCAAAAAAAAAAAATAAAATAAAAAAATACTAAACTAAATAAATGAACATAAACCTAAATCTAAATCTAAAAAAATAAACTAAAATAAAAAAACTTAAACTTAAAATAAATTAACCTCAAATATATAAACTAAAAAATAAAATTAAAATTCATAAATAAAATAAAAAATAAATTAAACAAAATAAATAAAAATATAAAAAGAAACTAAATAAACTAAACCATGGTTTTAATTAAAAAAACCCTAAATAAATCAACTCACAAACCCTAAATCTGAGACCCTAAACTCTATAACCCTAAAACATAAAATAAACCCAAGCCATAAATAAAATAAATAAATAAATCATAAATAAATAACCCAAACCCTAAACCCTCAACCCTAACTAACCCTAAAAACCTAACCCTAAACCCCCCTAAACCTAAACCCTAAAAACCCTAAAAAAACAGAACATAAACCCTAAAAACTAAACCTAAAACCTAAACCTAAACTAAATAAAACCTAAAAATAAAATAAATAAATAAAACCTAAACCTAAGAAAATAAATAAAATTAAATTAAATAAAACCTAAACTAAAACATAAACTTAAACCTAAAATTAAAAGTAAAATAAAAAATAAAAAAACTAAACTAAAATAAATAATTAAAAAAATAAACTAAAAAAAAATAAACCTAGAAATAAAAAACTTAAATATAATAAAACTAAAAAAATAAAAATTAAATAAATGAAAATAAATAAAATAAACTAAATAATACTAAACCTTATTTTCTTAATTTAAAAAAAAAACCTAAACCCACAAATCCTAAACCTTAAACCCTAAACCTAACATAAAGTAACTAAATAAATTAAAAATTAATCTTAAACCCTAAAACCTAATAAGCCTAAACCTAAACCTAAACCCTAAGAATGGGCAGAAGCTTGACGATAGGAACATCACCGTCAACTAGGCTCAGTCCAGATCCAACAGTGGAGGTGAAGGTAGAGGCGGTGGTTATCATAGTGGTGGTGGGGGATCTGGAGGTACTGGTGGATATGGAGGTGGTGGTTGGAGTAGTGGTGGTTATGGAGGCAGGAGGAGCGATGGATGTTATAGCATTTGTCTTTGTAGGGAGAGATCGAGGGATTTGATGGTGGATCTCTCGAGTGGGGTGGTTCGATGTGAGCTGAAGAGAAAATAAAACCTAAATCTTAAAAATAAAATCTAAAATAAATAAATAAAAAATAAAAATTAAATTAAAAAATCTAAACCTAAAATAAATATAATATAAACAAAATAAAATAAACCTAAACCTAAACTAAAATAAATAAAACTTATACCAAAACCTAAAATAAACTAAAGCTTAACCCTAAACTAAATAAAATAAAATAAAACCAAAATAAAGCTAAACCTAAGCTAAAAATAAAACATAAAAATAAACTTAAAATAAAAACCTAAAACCTAAACTAAATAGAACCTAAAAATAAAAAAAAAAAAAAAACCTAAACCTAAGTAAAATAAAAAATGAAATAAAATAAAAACAAAACTACAGGCCTTGACCTAAACTAAAACAAAAGAAAGATAAAATAAAAAATAAAACTAAGATTAAAGATAAAGAAAAAAACCAAACTAAACTAAAAAAACCTATATAAATTAGAAACTTAACCTAAAATAAAATGAAATAAACCTAAAATAAAATAAAATAAAATAAAATAAAACCCAAACCTAAAAAAATAAAACCTAAAATAAATAAAAATAAAACCTAAACCCTAAACTAAGAAAGACCTAAACCTAAAATAGAAATAAAATAAACCTAAACCTAAACTAAAATAAACTAAACTAAGATAAGTAAAACCTAAACCTAAACCTCAAATAAACTAAACCTAAACCTAAACTAAATGGGAATAAAATTAACATAAACATAAACTAAATTATAAAACCTAAAAATAAACCTAAAATAAAAACCTAAAACCTAAACCTAAAATAAAATAAAAACCTAAATCTAAACCTAAAAATAAAAAATAAAACTTAAACCTAAAAAAATAATAAAACTAAAGAAAAAATAAACATAAACTTAACCCTAAACCTAAAAATAAACTAAAATAAAACCTAAACTAAAATAAATAAACCTAAATTAAATAAATTAAACTAAAATAAAATAAAATAAACCAAAATCAAAATTAAAATATAATATACTAAAATAAAAAATAAATAAAACCTGTTTATTAAAAAAAAATAAAATAATAAAAATAATAAACCCCACAAAACTAACCCTAAACAAACCAAGCTGCACATTAAACCTAAACCCCTAAACTATAAATAAATAAATACTAACACCTATCTATTGGCTTAACTCCACACCACACCCTAATCACCCTAAACCACAATGCTAACCCACCCCCTCCATACCCTCCCTAAATCCTCCCTAACCCAAACTAAACCCTAAATAAAACCTAGACCAATAAACCTAAAAAATATAAATAAAACTTGACCTAAATAAAATAAAATAAATACCTAAATTATAACCTAAACCTAAACCTAAACCTAAACTTAAAGAAAATAAAATAAAAAAATAAAAACTAAACTAAAATAAAATAAATAAAATCCTAAACTAAACTAAAAATAAAATAAACCTAAATAGAAAACCTAAATAAAATAAAACTAACGTGGATAAAAAAAATAAAAATAAAATGAATAAGAGTAAATAAAACCAAACTTAAAAATAAACCTAAAAAGAAACCTAAAAATAAATAAAAAATAAAACTAAACCATAAACTAAAAAAAAAAACCTAAACCAAATCTAAACTAAAATAAAATAAATAAAACCTAAACCTAAACCTAAATTAAACTAAACCTAAACTTAAACTAAATAAGATCAAATAAATAAAAAATAAACCTATAAACTAAAAAAATTAAACCTAAAATGAACCTAAAATAAAAACCAAAAACCTAAACCTCAAATAATAAAATAAAAACCTAAATCTAAATCTAAACCTAAACCTAAAACATAAACCTAAATTAAATAAATTAAACAAAAATAAATTAAAAATAAACTAAATAAACCGAAATCTACCAGTTTGCTTAATTTTAAAAAAAAACCATAAACCCTAAATCCAAAACCCTAAATCCTAAACTAAAAACCCTAAAACTAACCCTAAACTCTAAACCCTAAACATACAACCCTAAACCCTAAACTAACTCTGACCCTAAACCCTAAACCCTAAACCCTAAAACCCTAAACCCTAAACCTTAAACCCTAAGCCCTAAACCCTAAAAAATACAACCTTAAACCCTAAACCCAAAATTAAAAAACCTAAACACTAAAACCTTAAACCCTAAACCCAAACCCTAAACCCCAAACCCTAAACCCTAAACAATCCCTAAATAAACTTCCCATTAATTATCTCAGGGCTCCACTTTTTAAAGGCCGGAAAAGATCTCATCTTTTTGATGACCTTATTTAGAAAATATCTAATAAAATTTTAGTTTGGGAATTTCATTTACTCTCTTTTGGTGGTAGGCTAACCTTGATTAAGAGCACTCTTAATTCCATGCCTTTATATCTCATCCAAACCATTGTGCCGACCATTTCTATCATCAAGAGAATTGAGCATCTCCTAAACAAATATTTCTAGGGCTCCAATACCTTTTCTAAAAGAATGCGCTGGACCTCTTGGTTTAAAAGTTGTGGCACTTTTGACGAAGGTGGTCTTGGTTGTAAATCCATAAAAGAAGCTATCAATGCCTTTTCCTATAAACTGGAATTTTAGGAGTAATCATAGTCTTTGGGCTAATTTCATGACTGCTAAATATTGCCAGGGTAAGCATCCCCTCATTTATCCCTTTAAACTGGGTGATTCTCCTGTGTGGAAAAGACTTTGTTCTATCAAATGGGATGCTGAATCTTTAATTTTTTGGGGCATTAACTCTGGCACTTCTTTCTTTTGGCAAGATAATTGGAGTGGAGGTGGATCCATTGATGACTTACTCTCAACCCATTCCACTGCTGCTATTAGAGTAAACTCTTTCTGGCATAACAACAAGTGAAACAATAGTAAGCTTGCTGATTTTATCCCTTTTACTTTCTTGAATATGGTTTCTACTATTCCTATCACTCCAAACAATCAAGACCAGATTCTCTTTAAGCTCTCACATAAAGGTGATTTCAACCTCAAAAATGTGTGGCTCCACATTAAAGGTACTATTGATTCCTCCAATGTGTTCTCCAAACTTTGGAATAACAATATCCCTAATTCTTATTTTGTTCTTACTTGGCGTATTCTGAAAAATTTTATCTCTGTTGATTCCTTGTTGGGGGGAAAAGGGTTTCATTTACCCTCTAAATGTCAATGTTGTTTCCATATTGAGAATGTTAATCATGTTTTTGTTAATGGGGCCATTGCTTCTAAACTTTGGATTTGGTATGATGATCTTTTAACACTACTCAATTTCAATGGCTCTCTTGCTTTATATCAACTTCTTGAAGTCTATTTTTATAATACTATTAAAGGTCACATTAAATTCATCACTGCTATCACTCTTATCTGGTTCATATGGATGGACCAAAATGATGCAAAACATCGTGGGATCCCTATGAACCACGTGAGGATTATTGCTAGAACTAAAACAAAATTTGTGACTTGTTTAAAGCCAATCTCATTCATTATAGACAATTCAAAGGCTATAAATTTGTGGCCAATAAACTGGCTTTAACTTCTGACCAACCTTCGAAAATGACAAGATTGTTTATTGGAAAACCTCTTGACCATATTATTAAAATTAATATTGATGGCTCTGTCTCTCATAATGGCTCTAGTTGTGGTGGCATTTTCAGGAACTCTAAGGGTATAGTACTATGTGCTTTTGCTTTTCCCCTTATTTTCTGCACTGTCCCATTTACTGAGCTTATGGCAGTCTACAAAGCTGTTGAGATTTGCCTCCAAAATGTCTGACTCAATATTTGGATTGAGGTGGATTCTCTTCTGGTTGATCTTTTGACTTCCATCAAAATGAGCAGCACTGAATTGTACTACCTACTCAAGCAAACTATAGCTTTCTTTCATAATTGAATTTTAACATCTCTCATGTTTGGCATGAAGGAAATGCTTGTGTTGACTATTTTGCCAATCTGGGTGCTAGATTATATGGTATCATCCTCTTTGATCAACTCACCTTACCTAAACACTTGTGTGGGCTGGTTAACTTGGACAATTCTAGGTTTCCTTATCTCAAAACTTAATCTAACCTTTTGATGTATACTGTCCATTCATCTTTTAACTGTATGCCTCTTTATTTTATGGCTTTCTGTTTCTTTTGGTGTCTTTTGTGGATGCTTCACATGGATATTACTTGCTGTCTTGATCTCTGTGCCATGATTTGGTGTTTTAATAGCTTCTCCTTTATTTGGAATCTCTCTGCTTTTGACATTTACATTGATAAAGGGCTGCTGTTGAGCTATGTGCATACTAATACTCTCCATTGGAATTTTGTTGAGCTATGTGTCAGCTGCTATTGGTTTTATAACACCAATCATATTTGGGATTTTAATATCAATCGCCTTCTTTTCTAATCCTAGGGGCTTAATCATTCTTTGGATGGAGATATTTATTTTGATGGGTTTAGCCATTAATTTTTGTAACCTACTGTTTCTCAAAGATATTACTGCTTGGAGCATCTTAGTTACCTATGTTGTTTCTATGCATTGTATTAGTGCTCATAATGCTGGTAGCAATATTTATTTTGATGATTTATTATTAGGTTTTTGGATTTTTAGCGATAATGGAATCTAGATTCAGATGCTCTCTTTGGAAACCATTTTCATTCTGGTCCCTTTGGTGGGATCTTGTTGTGGGAGGCTTTCCCCTTTTTTTCCACCTGCCAAGGTTCTTTTTTGCAGGTTTTCCTACAGGCTGCTGCTGACCTCCTTACCCCTTTTGGCAGACTTATTATTGTGCAAAACTTTGATATTACTTCTTGGTTATCCTTTTATGCTTCTTTTACTTTGCCTGGGTAGAATCTCTGGCATTCTATTGTTTCTTTCTGCACTGTTTATTTTTTGCACTGGATGGAGTTTCTTCAGATTGATTCACTATTTTTTGTTCTAGATCCTTTTATGCGGGATGTTTCGAGATTGGGGCTTTGGTCAATCTCTTTTACTGCTCTTGTCTGGAGAGCATTTTTTTTTTGGCCATTTTCTCTTGCTCCCTGCAGGAATGGGTTTTCATGTTTGCCTTCTTTTTGGTTTTTACTCTATTTTTTCTCTCATTATGGACCTTGCTGCTAGATTGTATATTATGATTTGGAAAGGTCTTGTTATTCCTTTCAATGCTAGTCATTGGTTTTTTGGGACATGTTTCCAGATTGTCGTCTTTGTGACTTATGGATGTTCTTTGATTCTCGATTTTCCAAATTTGTGTTACTATCTCTGGCTATTTTTTGATCACATCTGTTGCTCTTTTTCCTTTGGTCAACTTGTTGGTATATCCTTTCTTAGTTGTTGGCTGAAATGGACCCTTGAGGCTACTTTCAATCTTGCTATTTTTGGACTTCTCTCCCATTCTCAGCAGGTTTGGAGTTACTTCATGGATTTTCATTCTCTATTTTATACCTTTGTTCTTAAAGATTGCTTTTCTTAATGGGTGTAAAAACTGTAACAATGTCTCCACTATTGGTTTTTGGAATTTTGAGTATCTTGCCCTACAAGTTTTATTTGTTTTTCTTTCTATCTTTCCTGCTTACATCTGGGCTGCTGTTGGTCTTCCCTGCTGTTTGTTTCCCTCTATATGCTATGATGGGAATAAGCAAATCTTGAAGATCACTCTTCTGTTCTGCTTGAAATTAATCAATGGTTTATCTTATATGCATAATTGGGTTTGTGGCCAACCTCCTGGTTATTACTATCATTATCTTTGGATTTTAGTGTCCTTTGTCCAGCAGCTTGTCTTTGTGGTTATTATTTATTTCTTGCCTTTGGTTCTCACGAATGTCTTTCTTTATCAAGCAATTGTTGATTTCTCCTCTATTTTTCCCATTTGGTCGTTAAAATTATGCGTCGTGATTATACATCTAATTATTTGGATCTTTATATGCTCTATTTACTCAATGGGTGGACATTTAGCGACTTGTTGGTAATTACTATCTTGATTACGGTGACGGATTAATACTCTAATTGCTGTTTCTAGGGTTTTGGTTTATTTTGCTCAGCAAGCCTCTATACATCAAATTTTCCATTCTGATTATTTTTGGTCATTGGTGTATGGACTGCTGCATTTCTGATCCATGTTTTGTGCTCTATCTACTTGGTTACTATCTATTGCAGTGTCTACACTGATTGAGTGGTTATATGACCATCTTACTGTCCCTTCTTGTCTTGCTATCTTCTATGTTTGTATTGGTTATCTGCTATCTTATTTTTTCTGGATTCTAATGTTGACCCTCATTTGAATCCCCTTTTGGATTTATCCTCTGGTGGGTTCCAATTTTGCACTAATTGCTTTGTTATCAGGGTTGGCTTTCTGAGTGCACTTACTGTTTATGTCTGGGCTGCTTTTATTTTCCTGATAGCTGTGATCTACATTTACTACTATTGTTTCTTTTCCCACCTGGGTTTTGTTAGGATTGTGATGCAATCTCCTTGGAATGCAATGTCTATTCTGAATGGGTGGTACTATGGATAGTTGCTGCCTTTTGCTATCTTCATGTCTTGCATGTTTGTTGATCTGGATTACCCGATTCTTTGTCCAGCTTGCTGCTATTGGAGCTATATTTCTGACTCTCTTTATTTGATGTTGTTTTTGGTATTGGGTTATGTTGCCTTCTTTTACAATTGTTTTTTTGCCTACTATTGATATGGATATTAATAAGGGGTTTGCTCACATCTGCATTCATTATTATGATTGGGCTCATTTTTTGGACCTTACTCCTAGGCTGTACTCCTACCCTAAAAGATTCATATATATATATATCATATGTTTGGGATGATACTATTTATGGGCTCATCGACTTGCTTAGCAGGATTTTAGTAGGCTGTCTCTTCTGCTGTTTTCTTATGGATGGTTTTTATGCTGGCCTTTTTCATATGTATAAGTATCCTCATGTCAAAGTGACTATATTGATGATTCTTTTCCTACATGGGACCACTTATATTTCTGGCCTTGGCAATTTCCTCCCTATATGGAATATAGTTTTGTTTAGGTTTGCAGGTAATAAAGCCCATAAGACTTTCAACAACTGGCAGCTTTCTTCTCACAGGTTTGTTGGCTATGATGGCTATGATGATTTGACTCCCTTTTGGTTTGGTAGTAGCTCTTGTGATGTAACCCAAGTTTGGATGCTCATATTTGCATCGCCCCAAAGTGTGATTGGGCTTGAGCCTTCTATATCAACTCCTTACTATCATTCTCAGTTATGCTATTTTCAACTATCATTTTGTCGTATTAAGCTCTAATTTCTTTTTGTCTACATTTTTGCAGGTGCTTCCCTCTTATCTTATTGCAGGTTTTCTCCACAATGTCATACATTCTCAAGTCCTACAGAGCATTGGCCCTAATCTGCCTTTGGCTTATTATGTTAATCTGTTTGTATCTTTTGATTACTTTTATGTCTTCTTCTACTTTTGGCTGTACTTAGATAGGGGATTTACTCCTTAGGTTGATTATAGCTCTTTGAGCAATAGTTCTGGAGTTTATCCCCTTTAAGGACCTTGTATCCCTCTTTTTGTGGCAATAAAATACCTCCTACATAGGGTTTCCCCAAAAAAAAAAACTAACCCTAAATCATAAACCTTAAACCCTAAACCTTAAAAAGCTAAAAACCTAAACCTAATCTAAATAAAACCTAAAAATAAAATAAATAAAAAACCTAAACAAAATAAAATCAAAAAATAAAATTAAATTAAAACATAAACTGAAACATAAACCTAAACCTAAAATTAAAAAAAAACTAAAATAAAATAAATAAAATCCTAAACTAAATTAAAAAATAAAAAACCAAAATAAAATAAAAACTAAATTTAAAATGAAAAAAAAATAAACATAAAATAAACTTAAAATAAAAATTAAATAAAAACCTAAACCTAAAAAAACTTTAAAATAAATAAAAAAAACTTAAACTCTAAACTAAAAAAAAACCCTAAACCTAAAATAAAAATTAAATAAACCTAAACCTAATAAAATAAATAAAACCTAAACCTAAACCTAAATCGAAATGCAAACTAAATAAAATAAAATAAACTAAAAATGAACCTAAACTAAAACTAAAAAATAAAACTAAAATAAACCTAAACCTAAACCTAAAAGTAAAATAAAACTTAAACCTAAATTAAAGATAAAATGGAAACCTAAAAAATAAAATAAAAATAAAACTAAAAGGAATAATAAACCTGAACCTAAACCTAAACCTAAAAAAATAAACAAAAATACAAAAGCTAAACTAAAATAAATAAACTAAATTGAATATAAATAAAAATAAACCTAAATAAAAATAAAAAATAAAAAAAACTAAAATAAATAAAAAATAAACTAAATAAATTAAAAAAGCTAAACCTATCAGTTTACTTAATTTTAAAAAAATTATAAACCTTAAATCTTGAAGCCACAAACCTAAACCCTACCCTAAAACCCTAAACCTAAACCCCCAAAACTAACCTAAACCTTAAACCCTAAAGCATAAACCTTAAAACCCTATATCGTAAACCCTAAACCCTAAGCCGTAAACCCTAAACCCTAACCCTAAACCTTAAACCTTAAACCTTAAACCCCAAACCCTAAACCTAAACCTATAGTAACTAAATAATTTATAAATTAAATCAAAATTGTAAAACTAAATAAACCTAATCCTAAACCTAAACCCTAAGAATGGGGAGAACCTTGGAGAGAACATCACCAGCTGGTCTGATCTCGGTGGATCTGAGAAGGTGTCAATTATCACAGTGGTGGTGGGGGATCTGGAGGTCCTGGTGGATATGGAGGTGGTGGTCAGAGCAATGGTGGCTATGGAGGCGGAAGGAGCGATGAAGGTTACAGCTGTGGTGGTTATGGAGGCGGGAGATCGGGGATATGATGGTGGATTGGGTGGCTATGGTAGTTCGATGGGAATTGGAGAAAGCGATTCGATCTTACTTATGGAACTGTATCTTTATATAATGAGAGGTTCTAGATATTTAGGATTTTATTTTCTCTATGAGTACTCATTTTTTATCTATGTCTTCGTGTCTTAGAAAACTTGGTGTGTTACTTGTTTGATGAAATCAAAAAGAAGAAATGTTGAATCTAAATTTTTTCTCTATTTAAAATAAAACCAAAAACATAAAACCCTAAACTAAAACCTAAACCCTAAACCTAAAACGTAAATGTTAAACCCTAAACCGTAAACCCTAAAACCCTTAACCTTAAACCCTATACCCTAAATCCTAAAACCTAAACCCTAAAGCCTAAACCCTAAACCCAAACCCTAAATACTAAACTGTAATCCCTAAAAAGCTAAAAACCTAAACGAAACTTAACAAAACCTAAAAAAATAAACAAAAAAACCTAAACCAAAATATAATAAAAAAATAAAATAAGATAAAAACTTAAACTAAAACCTAAACTTAAATTTAAAAATAAGATAAAGAAACTTGATTTATAATAGATCAAGCATATACTCTAAAATTCTAGCAATAATTTATTTTATTTTAAACAAAATGAAGCTTATAATTAGTGAAACTATTCACAAAATACTTACATACAATTAGTATATGATAGATTTAAGTAGACTAGTAAGTTTTTAATTAAAAAGAGAGATCTATCAAATATGAAAATAATTTCAGCAGAACAAATTAATTTGAAATGTTTAAAATATAATTGTGAAAATGATATAAGAATAAATGATCTTTCAAATAAGACTAATGAAGAAATATTTCAAGAAACCATAAAACCCTAAACCTTAAACCTTAAGCTAACCCTAAGCCCTAAACCATAAACCCTAAACCCTAAAATGCCTAAACCCTAGAGCCTAAACCCTAAAGCCTAAACCCTAAACCCTAATCTAACTCGATACCCTAAGCTAACCCTCAACTTCAAAAATCCTAAACCCTAAAGCCTAAATGCTAAACCCTAAACCCTAAATAGATAACCCTAAACCCTAAACCTTAAAAACCTAAGAACATAAACTTAAACTAAATAAAACATAAAAATAAAATAAATTAAAAACCTAAAGCTAAACATAAAATAAAAATAAAATAAACCTAAAATAAAATAAAATAGAAACTAAATAAAAACTTAAACCTCAAAAATAAACCTGAAAATAAATAAAAATAAAATCAAAAAAACTAAAAAAAATCCTAACCTTAAAATAAAATAAAATAAACCTAAAACCAAACTAAAATAAACTAAACTAAAATAAATAAAACTTAATCTTAAACTTAAATAAACTAAACCAAACCCCAACCTAAACTAGATAAAATAAAATCAACTAAAATAAATAAACCTAAACTAAAAATAAAACCTAAAAATAAACCTAAAATAAAACCTAAAACCTAAAAATTAAAAAATTAAAAAAAAAACTTAAACATAAACCTAATAATAAAATACTTAATAAAAAAAATAAAATAAAAATAAAACTCAACTAAAAAATAAACCTAAACCTTAAAATAAACTAAAATAAAAAACCTAAACTAAAATAAATAAACCTAAAATAAATTAACTAAAATAAAATAAAATAAAAATTAAACCTAAATAAAAATAAAAATATAAAGTAAACTAAAATAAATAATATAATATACTTAATATACTAAATAAATCTAAACCTAACAATATACTTAATTTAAAGATTCAAAAAAAAAAACCCTTAAACCCTAAATCCTAAACCCTAAATCAAACCCTAAACCCTAAACCCTATAACCATAAACCCTAAACCCTAAACCCTTAACTTATAACCAACACTACACCCAACCCTAAACCCTAAAAAACCCTAAACCTTAAACCCTAAACCCTAAACCCTAAACCCTAAAACTTACAACCCTAAACCCTAAACCCTAAAACTTATACTTAAACCTAAACCTAAAATTAAACCTAAAAAATAAATTAAAATAAAAAACCTAGATTAAAATAAATAAATCTAAAATAAATAAACATAATTATGTAAAAATATAAACATAAATAAAAAATAAAGAAATAAAATAAAATAAAATAAATAAAAAATAAACTAAATAAACATAAACCTATCAATTTACTTAATTTTAAAAACCTAAACCTTAAATCCTTAAACCAAAACCTACAAATAAACCCTAAACCTAAATCACAAACCCTAAAAAAAACCCTAAACCCTAAAGCATTAAAAATAAAACCCTAAACCCTAACCCTAAACCTAAACTTAAAGTAACTAAATAAATTGAAAATAAACTTAAACCAACCTAATAAACCTAAACCTAAACTTAAAACCCTAAAAGCTAAAAGCTAAACCAAAATTAAATAAAACCTAAAAACAAAATAAATAAAAAACCTAAACCAATAAAATAAAATAAGATAAAATAAAACATAAACTAAAGCTAAACATAAAAAGGAAAAAATTAAAAATAAAAATAAACTAAAATAAAATAAATAAAAACTAAACTAAACTAAAGTAAAAACTGAAATAAAATAAAAACTAAACTTAAAATAAAAATAAAATAAACCTAAAATAAAATAAAATAAAACTAAATAAAACCTAAATAATATTGAAAATAAAATAAATAAAAAAATAAAAATAAAATAAACTATAATAAATAAAAAGGAACTAAATAAACATAAACCTACTAGTTACTAAATGTTTTAAAGAAATAAGGAAAATAAATGGAAAATAAATAAAATGGCCCTGGCATAAGGCTAAGTGAGCCACATGCCAGCCACGGACTCAACCCTACTATACTAAACCCTAAACCCTAAACCTTAAACCCTAAACCCTAAACCCTAAAACCTTATAGCCTAAACCCTAAAACCTAAACCCAAACCCTTAAACGCTAAAACCTACAACCCTAAACTCTAAACCCTAAACCTTAAACCTTAAACCCTAAATGTTAAACCCTAAACCCTAAACTTAAAACCTAAAAAAACTAAACCTAAACTAAATAAAACCTAAAAACAAATTAAATAAATAAACAAACCTAAACATTAATAAAATAAAAACCTATACTAAAACCTAACCCTAAACCTAAACCTAAAAATAAAATAATATAAAAAAACTAAACTAAAATAAGTAAATAAAAACCTAAATTAAGCTAAAAATAAAATAAATCTAAATAACCTAAATAAAATAAAAACTAAACATAAAATAAAAATAAAATAAAACTAAAATAAAATAAAATAAAAATGTAAATAAAAACCTAAACCTAAAATAAACAAAATAAAATAAACCTAAACCTAAACTAAAATAAACTAAACTAAAATAAATAAAACCTAAACCTAAACCTAAAATAAAGTAAACCTAAAATAAATGAAACTTAAACCCTAAACAACATAAAATAAAATAAACTAAAAATAATCTGAAACCTAAACTAAAAATCAAACCTAAAAATAAACCTAAATTAAAAACCTAAAACCTAAGCCTGAAAAAGTAAAATAAAAACCTAAACTTAAACCTAAAAAATAAAAAATGAAACCTAAACCAAAAAAAATAAAATAAAAATAATACTAAACTAATAAATGAACATAAACCTAAATCTAAATCTAAAAAATAAACTAAAATAAAAAAACTTATACTAAAATAAATAAACCTCAAATATATAAAATAAACTAAATAAAATAAAAAATAAACAAAAATAAAAATAAAAAATAAAATAAACAAAAAATAAATAAAAAATAAACTAAAGAAACTAAATAAACCTAAACCAACTAGTTTTTTTAATTAAAAAAACCCTTAAACCCTAAATCCAAAACCCTAAACCTAACTAACCCTAAACCCTAAATCTACAATGCTGATCCCTAAACTCTAAACTAACCCTAAATCCTAAACCCTAAATGTTAAACCATAAATAAAATAAATAAATAAATCATAAATAAATAACCCAAACCCTAAACCCTCAACCCTAGAACTAACCCTAACCCTTAACCTAAAACCCTAAACCCTAAACCCTAAACCAAGCCCTAAACCCTAAAACCTAGAAACATAAACCCTAAACCCTAAATGCTAAAAACCTAAAAACCTAAACCTAAACTAAATAAAACCTAAAAATAAAATAAATAAAATAGATAAATAAAATCTAAACCTAAGAAAAATAAATAAAATAAAATAAAATAAAAACCTAAACATAAACTTAAACTTAAAATTAAAAAGTAAAATAAAATAAAAAATAAAAACTAAACTAAAATAAAATAAATAAAACCTAAACTAAACTATAAAATAAAATAAACCTAGAAATAAAAAGCTTAAATATAATAAAAACTAAACCTAAGTAAAAATTAAAAATTAAATAAATGAAAATAAATAAAAAATAAACTAAATAATACTAAACCTTCTAATTTTCTTAATTAAAAAAAACCCTAAACCCTAAACCCTAATTCCTAAACTTTAAACCCTAAACCTAACATAAAGTAACTAAATAAATTAAAAATTAATCTTAAACCCTCAAACCTAATAAGCCTAAACCTTAACCTAAACCCTAAAAATGGGCAGAAGCTTGACGACAGGAACATTACCATCAACTACGCTCAGTCTAGTTCCAACAGTGGAGGTGAAGGTAGAGGCGGTGGTTATCGCAGTGGTGGTGGGGGATTTGGCGGTACTGATGGATATGGAGGTGGTGGTCGGAGTAGTAGTGGTTATGGAGGCAGGAGGAGCGATGGAGGTTATAGATGTTGTGCTGGTTGAGGGAGAGATCAGGGATTTGATGGTGGATCTCGCTACTCGAGAGGCTGGGGTGGTTTAGATGTGAACTGGAGAAATTGTAGATTAAAACATAAATCTTAAAAATAAAATCTAAAAATAAATAAAAAATAAAACCTGAATCATAAACTAAAAAAAATCTAAACCTAAAATAAATATAATATAAATAAAATAAAATAAACCTAAACCTAAACTAAAATAAATAAAACCTATACCAAAACTTAAAATAAACTAAAGCTAAACCCTAAACTAAATAAAATAAAATAAAACCAAAATAAAGCTAAACCTAAGCTAAAATAAAACATAAAATAAACTTAAAATAAAAACCTAAAACCTAAACTAAATAGAACCTAAAAATTAAAAAAAAAAAACCTAAATCTAAGTAAAATAAAAAAATGAAATAAAATAAAAATAAAAACTACAACCTTAACCTAAACCTAAAGCCAAAAAGAAAATAAAATAAAAAATAAAAACTAAACTAAAATAAAATAAATAAAAACCTAAACTAAACTAAAAAAAATTAAAAAACCTAAATAAATTAGAAACTTAACCTAAAATAAAATGTAATAAACCTAAAATAAAATAAAATAAAAATAAAACAAAAACCCAAACCTAAAAAATAAAACCTAAAAATAAATAAAAAATAAAACCTAAACCCTAAACTAAAAAAAAACCTAAACCTAAAATAGAAATAAAATAAACCTAAACCTAAACTAAAATAAACTAAACTAAGATAAGTAAAACCTAAACCTAAGCCTCAAATAAACTAAACCTAAACCTAAACCTAAACTAAATAGAATAAAATAAAGCAAAAATTAACCTAAACCTAAACTAAATTAAAAAACCTAAAAATAAACCTAAAATTAAAACTTGAAACCTTAACTTAAAAAAATAAAATAAAAACCTAAATCTAAACCTAAAATAAAAAATAAAACTTAAACCTAAAAAAAATAAAAATAAAACTAAAGCAAAAAATAAACATAAACTTAACCCTAAACCTAAAAAATAGACTAAAATAAAAAACTTAAACTAAAATAAATAAACCTAAATTAAATAAATTAGACTAAAATAAAATAAAAATAAACCAAAATCAAAATTAAAAATATAATAAACAAAAATAAAAAATAAACTAAATAAACATAAACCTATAAGTTTATTAATTAAAAAAATAAAAATAATAAAATAATAAAAAAAGCCCTAACCTAAACCTAACCTAACTAAGCCCACTAACCTAAACCACTGACCACACACATTAAGCCCTAAACCCTAAACCCTAAATAAATAAATAAATACCCTAGCCCTAAACCCCAAACCCTAAACCTAAAACCATAAACCCTAAACCACTGGCCCAAACCCTAAACCATAAAAACTAAACCCCAAACCCTAATCCTTAAACCCTAAACCCAAAACCCTAAACCCTAAAATCCTAAAACCTAGATGAAAACTAAATAAAACCTAAAAATAAAAGAAAAACCTAAACATAAATATAATAAAATAAATACCTAAATTATAACCTAAACCTAATCTTAAACCTAAACCTAAACCTAAACTTAAAGAGGAAATAAAATAAAAAAAAACTAAATTAAAATAAAATAAATAAAACATATACTAAACTAAAAAAATAAAATAAACCTAAAAAGAGAATACCTAAATAAAATAAAACTAACGTAGATGTAAGAAACCTAAAATAAAATAAAATAAAAGTAAATAAAACCAAACTTAAAAAAAACTTAAAGAAAACCTAAAATAATAAAAATAAAACTAAACCATAAACTAAAAAAACCTAAACCTAATCCTAAACTAAAATAAACTAAACAAAAATAAATAAAACCTAAAACTAAACCTAAATTAAACTAAACCCAAACCTTAAACTAAATAAGAATAAATAAATAAAAATAAACCTAAACCTAAACTAAAAAATTAAACCTAAAAATCAACATAAAATAAAAACCAAAAACCTAAACCTCAAACAATAAAATAAAAACCTCAATCTAAACCTAAACCTAAAACATAAACCTAAATTAAATAAATTAAATAAAAATAAATAAAAAAATAAACTAAATAAACCTAAATATACCGGGTTTCAATTTAAAACCATACCCTAAATCCTACCTAAACCTAAACTATAAACCCTACAACTAACCCACTCAAACCCTACATCATACTGACCCTAAACCACCCTAAACTAACTCAAACCCCAAACCCTAAATAAATAAAACTCCCCCCCTAAACCCACCCTAAACCTAAACCTCCACTAAACCCTACCACCACAGGCCCTAAACCCAAATACAAAACCTAAACCCTACACCCACCACTAAACCCAAATCAAAACCTAAACACTAAAACTCTACCCAACCCTCCCCCTAAACCCTCCCCAAACCCACTTAAACCTTCACCTAAACCTTAAAAGCTAAAACCTAAACATAAACTAAATAAAACCTAAAATAAAATAAACAAAACCTAAAAAATAAAATCCAAAATTAAATTAAATTAAAACATAAACCTAAACCTAAAAATAAAAAAAAACAAACTAAAATAAAATAAATAAAATCCTAAACTAAATTAAAAAATAAAAAACCAAAATAAAATAAAAACTAAATTTAAAATGAAAAGAAAATAAACATAAAATAAACTTAAAATAAAAATTAAATAAAAACCTAAACCTAAAAAAAAACTTAAAATAAATAAAAAAACTTAAAGTCTAAACTAAAAAAACCCTAAACCTAAAATAAAAATAAAATAAACCTAAACCTAATCTAAAATAAATAAAACCTAAACCTAAACCTAAATCGAATTGCTAAATAAAATAAAATAAACTAAAAATGAACCTAAACTAAAACTAAAAAATAAAAACTAAAAATAAACCTAAAACTTAAACCTAAAAAAGTAAAATAAAAACTTAAACCTAAACCTAAAAATAAAAGATAAAATGGAAACCTAAAAAATAAAATAAAAATAAAACTACACTGAAAAATAAACCTAAACCTGAAAAAATAAACAAAAATACAAAAGCTAAAGTAAAATAAATAAACTAAACTGAATATAAATAAAAAATAAACCTAAATAAAAATTAAAAAAATAAAATAAACTAAAATAAATGTAAAATAAACTAAATAAATTAAAAAAGCTAAACCTATCAGTTTACTTAATTTTAAAAAAAAATTATAAACCTTAAATCCTGAAGCCTAAACCCTAAACCCTAAATCCTAAAGCCTATATACCTTAAAAAACAAAAACAAAACTAACCCTAAACCCTAAAACTCTATACTGTAAAACCCTAAACCCTAAGCCATAAACCCTATACCCTAACCCTAAACCCTAAAACCTAAACCTTAAACCCCAAACCCTAAACCTAAACCTAAAGTAACTAAATAAAATATAAATTATAAATTAAACCAAAATCATAAAACTAAATAAACCTAATCCTAAACCTAAACCCTAAGAATGGGGAGAATCTTGACAGCAAGAACATCACCGCCAACTAGGCTCAGTCTAGATCTATCGATGGAGGCGAAGGTGATGCGGCGATTATCACAGTGGTGGTGGGGGATCTGGAGGTCCTAGTGGATATGGAGGTGGTGGTTAGAGCAATGGTGGCTATGGAGGCGGAAGGAGCAACGAAGGTTACAGCTGTGGTGGTTATGGAGGCGGGAGATCGGGGATATGATGGTGGATCCCGCTGCTCGAGGGGCTAGGGTAGTTCTGATGGGAATTGGAGAAATTGAAGAACGACTGATTCGATCTTCTGCTTATGGAACTGTATCTTTATAATAGAGAGGGTTCTAGTTATTTAGGATTTTTTATTTTCTCTATGAGTGCTCATTTTTTATCTATGTCTTCGCTTGTGTCTTAGAAAACTTGGTGTGTTACTTGTTTGATGAAATCAAAAAGAAGAAATGTTGAATCTAAATTTTTTCTCTATTTATAATAAAACCAAAAACATAAAACCCTAAACTAAACCTAAACCCTAAACCTAAAATGTAAATGCTAAACCCTAAAACCCCTAAACCATAAACTCTAAACCGTAAACCTTAAAACCCTTAACCTTAAACCCTAAACCCTAAACCCTAAAACCTAAACCCTAAAGCCTAAACCCTAAATCCTAAAATGTAATCCCTAAAAAGCTAAAAATTTAAATGAAACTTAACAAAACCTAAAAATAAAATAAATAAAAAAACCTAAACAAAATACAATAAAAAAATAAAATAAGATAAAAACTTAAACTAAAACCTAAACCTAAACCAAAACCTAAACTTAAATTTAAAAAGAAAATAAAATAAGAAATAAAAACTAAAATAAAATAAAATAAATAAAGACCTAAACTAAACTAAAAAAATAAGAAATCTAAATAAAATAAGAACTAAAACTAAAATAAAAATAACATAAATCTAGAATAAAATAAAATAAAAACTAAATAAAAACGTAAACATAATAAAAAAACTAAAAATAAAACCTAAAAATAAATAACAAATAAATCCTAAAATCTAAACTAAAAAAAAAACCTAAAGTAAGAATAAATTAAACATAAACCTAAACTAAAATAAACTAAACTAAAATAAATAAAACCTAAACCTAAACCTAAAATAAACTAAACTTAAACCTAAACCTAAGCTAAATAAAATAAAATAAACTAAAAATAAACCTAAAGCTAATCTAAAAAATAGCACTTAAAAATAAACCTAAAATAAAAACATAAAACCTAAACATAAAAAGATAAAAAAGCATAAATCTAAACCTAAAAATAAAAAATTAAACTTAAACCTAAAAAGTAAAATAAAAATAAAAATAAACTAAAAAAAATCTAAACATAAACCTAAACCTAAAAGTAAACTAAAATAAAAACCTAAACTAAAGTAAATAAACTAAACTAAATAAAAATGGAAATAAACATAAATAAAAATAAAAATAAACTAAACTTAAATAAATATAAAAATAAACTAAATAAATATAAACTAACTAGTTTACTTAATTTAGAGAAAATAATAAAAAAAGGAAAAAAAAACCTAAACCCTAATAATAACCTACAACCCTAAACCCTAAATCGTAAACCCTAAACCCTAAAACCCTATATATTAAACCTGAAACCCTAAACCCTAAACCATAAATGCTAAAACCCTAAACCCTAAAAAAAAATACTTAAACTTAAACTAAATCAAAACTAAAACTAAAATAAATAAAGAAAACCTATGCTTAAATAAAAAAATAAAATAATAAAATAAAATAAAAACCTAAACTAAAACCTAAACCTAAATCTAAACCAAAAAATAAAATTAAATAAAAAATAGTAACTAACTTAAAATAATTTAAATAAAAACCTAAAATAAACTAAAAAAATAAAAGAAACCTAAAAATAAAAAACCTAAATAAAATAAAACTTAAATGTAAAATAAAAATAAAAAAAACCTAAAATAAAATAAAATAAAACCTAAATAAAAACCTAGACATAAAAAATAAATCTAAAAATAAAACCTAAAAATAAATAAAAAATAAAACTTAAATCCTAAACTAAAAAAAAATTAAAACCTAAAGTATACAAAATAAAATAAACCCAAACCTAAACTAGAATAAACTTAACTAAAATAAATAAAACATAAAATAAACTTAAAATAAACCTAAGAATAAAAAACCTAAATAAAATAAACCTATTATAAAATAAACTAACAACTAAATAAAATCCTAAACCTAAAAAATAAAACTTAAAAATAAAACCTATAAAATAAATAAAAAGGAAAACCAAAACCCAAAACTAAAAAAACCTAAACCTAAAATAAAAATGAAATAAACAAATAAAATAAACTAAACTAAATAAATAAAAAATAAACCTAAACCTAAACCTAAAATAAACTAAAATTAAATTAAATTTAAACTATAAAATAAAAACTAAAAATAAACTTAAAAAATAAAATAAAAACCTAAACCTAAAAATAAAAAATAAAACCTTAACCTTAAAAATAAAATAAAAAGGAAACTCAACTAAAAAAAATAAACATTGACATAAACCTAAACCTAAAAAATAAACTAAAATAAAAAACCTAAAATAAATAAATAAAGCAAAAATAAATGAACTAAACTAAATAAAAATAAGAAATTAACATAAATAAAAGTAAAAAATAAAATAAAGTAAAATAAATAAAAAATAACCTAAATAAACCTAAACCTACTCCTTTACTTAATTAGAAAAAACCCTAAACCCTAAGCTGACCCTAAACACTAAACTCTAAACCATAAACCCTAAACCCTAAAAACCATAAACCTTAAACCCTAAACCATAAAACCTAAACACTAAAAATCGTAAACCCTAAAGCCTAAACACTAAACCTTAAACTCTAAACCGTAATCCCTAAGCTTAATCCCTAAACCCTAAAACCCTAAACCCTTAAACCCTAAACCTTAAACCCTAAACCCTAAACACTAAACCCTAAAAACCTAAAAACCTAAAAACATAAACCTAAATTAAATAAAACCTAAAAATAAAATTTATAAAAAAACCTAAACTTAAATAAAATAAAAAATAAAATAAGATAAAAAACCTAAACTAAAACCTAAACCTAAACCTAAAAATAAAAAAAACTACTAAAAATAAATTAAAATAAACTAAATGAAAACCAAAATTAAACTTAAAAAAAGAAACCTAAAAAGAAAAGCCTACATAAAATAAAAACTAAACGTAAAATAAAAACCAAATAAACCTAAAATAAAATAAAATAAAAACCTAAACCAAAAAAATAAACCTAGAAATAAAACTTAAAAATAAATAATAAATATAAAATAAACCATACATATAACAAAAACCTAAACTTAAATAAAAATAAAATAAACCTAAACCTAAACTAAAATAAAACAAAAACTAAAATAAATAAACTAAACTAAATAAAATTTAAAAATAAACCTAAATAATAATATAAAATAAACTAAATAAACCAAAACCTACTAGTTTACTTAATTTAGAAAAAAACTCTAAACACTATACCCTAAACCCTAAACACTAAATCCTAAACCCTAAACCTTAAAACTGTAAACATTAAACCATAAACTAACCCTAAACCCTAAAACCTAACCCCTAAAAACCCTAAACACTAAATCCTAAACCCTAAATCCTAAACCCTGTAACCCCCTAACCCTAAACTAAAGGAAAGCCTAAATCCAAACTGAGTCTTAAACCTTGATCCCACCCTAAAACCCTAAACCTAAACCCTAAAACCCTAAACCCTAAACCTTAAACCCTAAACCCTAAGCCCTAAATCATAAACCCTAAAACCTAGAAACCTAAACCTAAACTAAATAAAACCAAATAATAAAATAAATAAAAAACCTAAACCTAAATAAAATAAATAAATAAAATAAAATAAAACCTAAACTAAAACCTAAACCTAAAAATAAAATAAAATTAAAAAATAAAAATAAACTAAAATAAAATAAATATAAACCTAAACTAAACTAAAAAATAAAATAAACCTAAGAATAAAAAAACTTAAATAAAATAAAACTAAAGAAAACCTAAACCTAAAAATTAAATCTAAAATAAAATCTAAAAAGAAATAAAAATTAAAATCTAAACCCTAAACTAAAAAAAGAACATAAACATAAAATAAAAATAAAATAAATAAAATAAAATAAAATAAAATAAAACTAAACCTAAATTAAAATAAACTAAACTAAAATAAATAAAACTTAAACCTAAACCTAAAATAAACTAAACCTAAACTTAAACCTAAAATTATATAAAATAAAATAAACCTAAACCTAAATTAAAAAATAAAACCAAAATTAAACCTAAAATAAAATTCTAAAACTTAAAGCTAAAAAAAATCCTAAACTAAACCTAAAATAAAAAATAAAATAAAATAAACTCTAAAATAAACCTAAACCTAAACCTAAAAATAAACTAAAATAAAAACCTAAACTAAAATAAAACTAAACTAAATAAAAATAAAAATAAACTAAACTAAAATAAATAAAAAATAAACTAAATATACTAAATCAACCTAAACCTATCGATTTACTTAATTTTTTTATTTTAAAAAACTTTAAATCCTAAATTCTAAACCCTAAACCCTAAACCTACAACCCTAAACCTACAACCCTAAACCCTAAACCCTAAACCCTAAAATACCCTAAACCCTAAAATGGTAAAACCTAAACCCTAGCCCTAAACCTTAAACCCTAAAGCCTAACCATAAACCCTAAACCCTAAACCCCATACCCTAAACCTAAACCTAAAGTAACTAAATATATTAAAAAATAAACCTAAACCCTAAAACCTCATAAACCTAAGCCTAAACATAAACCCTAAGAATGGGCAGAACCTTGATGGCAGGAACATCTCCATCAACCATGCTCAGTCTAGATTATTTCTTTAATGGTGGCTGATTATTTCTTTGGTGGTGGGGGATCTACAGTTGTTGGTGGATATAAAGGTGGTGGTCGGAGCATTAGTTGTTATGGAGGTGAGAGGAGAGATAGAGGCTACAATTGTGGTGGTGGAGGGAGAGTTGAGGATATGATGGTGGAGCCCACTACTTTAGAGGCCAGGGTGGTTCTGATAGGAATTATAGAAACTAAAGAAGGGCCAATCCGATCTGTTGCTTATGGAACTATCTCATTTTATAGTAGAAATAGTTCTAGTTATCTAAGGTTTTTGATTTGCTCTATACGTGCTCATTTTTTATCTATGTCCCCATTATGAGTCACTATAGCACCCAAGAGGGGGTAGGGGTGGGGGCGTGGATTGGGCAATATTACAAATTTTATATCTTAAATTTTAAGTTTTAGTAGAAAATTAATTTCTGATTTCATAATGTCAAGATACAATTCTTAATGCAGCAAAAATAAAAGTACAGTAAAGTAAAGAGAGGCAATAGACACATAATTTTTACATGGTTCGACCAAACCCCAAAATTGGCCTAGCACGAAGAGCCTTTTTTAAACCATATAATGCTTTCTTTAATTTATACACATGATTTAGACAATCAAGGCTCTCAAATCCATGTGATTTCTCTACAAATACATCTTGGTCAATAAATCCATTCAAAAATGCACCCTTGATATCCATTTGAAAAAGTTTAAAATCCTTAAAACAAGCATAAGCAAGGAGTAACCTATTAACTTCTAGTCTTGCTATAGGTAGAAAATATTCTTCAAAATATATACCTTCAACTTGTGTGTATCCTTGTGAAATTAACCTAGCTATATTTCTAACAATACAACTTGAATAATCTAGCTTATTCCTAAAGACCCATTTTGTTCCAATGACATTTTGATCTTGGGGTCTTGGAACTAATTCCCAAAGATCATGTCTTACATATTGATTCAACTCCTGTTCCATAGCAATAATCCAAAAATTATCTTTAATGCTTCTTCTAAATTTTTAGGTTCAACCTTAGATAAAAATGCTAAATGATCTTTAACCTCTCTACTATGTCTTCTGGTCATAACTACTTTTGAAAGATCTCCTATAATTAGTTCCTTTGGATGGTTTTCATTATATTTTCGTTCTTTAGGCAATGAATCATCCACATTATCTTCTAAAGATATTTTCTTAAAATTATCAATCACTTCATTTCTAATGGGATCAATTAAATTTTCATCAAAAATAACATGTATTGATTCTTCTACAATGATTTTTCTCTTATTGAAAATTATATAAACTCTACTAGAAAGAGAGTATCCTAAGAAAATACCATCATATGATTTACAATCAAACTTACCTAAATGCTCTTTTCCATTATTCAAAATAAAGCATTTACATCCAAATACATGAAAGTACTCAATCTTAGGTTTCTTTCCAAAAAAAATAATTCATAGGGTGTCTTCTTCAAAATTGGTCTAAAATAGATCCTATTCATCACATAACATGCAATATTTACTGCTTCTGCCGAAACACATTTTAACAATTTATACTCATCTAGCATAGATCTACTTAATTCAATTAATATTCTATTTTTTCTCTTTACTACTCCATTTTTTTGGGGAGTTCTAGGTGCAGAAAAATTATGTCTAATCCCATGTTCATCACAATAATCCTCAAATAATTTATTTTCAAATTCACCACCATGATCAATTTGAACCCTATTAATCCAAAAGCCTTGTTCTCTTTGAATATATCTAGAAAACTTTCTAAACTCACCAAAAACATCATCCTTGTAAGTTACAAACAAAACCCTAATATATCTGGAGAAATCATTAACAATCACAAAACCATAATTTTTTCCACCTAAGCTAGTGGTGTTAATTGAACCAAATAAATCCATGTGCAACAATTCTAGAGGTCTTGAAGTTGAAACAATTTTTTCACTTTTAAATTAGCATCTAGAATGCTTACCATGAATACATGCATCATAAACATAGTTTGAATGAAAATTTAATTCAGCCAATCCAACTATTAAATGAAGTTTAGCAATTTTATTGAGTGTGTGCATGTTAATATGACATAGTCTCCTATTTCGTAACCATATATCATTATGAGTGCTTATAAAATAAAGTAAATTCAAATTCACATCATGAAAGCTATCTAAATCAATGACATAAATATTTTTATGTCTTTGTCCTACTAAAAAAACATTTTCATTATTTTTTATATACTATATGATGCATGAAATACTACATTCAAACCTTTATCACATAATTGACTAATAGATATTAAATTATGTTTTAATCTTTCTACTAGAAAAACTTTATCTAAAGTGATAGAATTCTTATAAATAGAACCAATGCCAATGATCTTTCCCATTGCATTATCTCCATATGTAACAAATCCTCCATCACTTGATTCTAAAGTTGTGAATTTATCTTTATCTCCTGTCATATGTCTTGAACATCTACTGTCCAAGTACCATATGCCTTCTTTGATTTTTCTTTGATGGCATTCCTATATAAAAAATCACATGTTAACTTTTGAAACCCAAACATGTCCGGGTCCACATTCTAAATTTGAAGCAAGATATCTAGCATGTGTGGTTTGTGTAGTGCTTGTACCTTTTGGTACCCATACATAAGATGATTGCTTAGTGTTTTTTAAATTTATGCACAATAATCAAATGAAATATGCCCTTTTCTATCACAATAGTTGCACCAAACCTTAGTGTTTGCATATGGCTTAGCACGATAATTATAAGGTATATGAGTGGAATGTGTATGATGCCAATAATTTTTATTAAATGTTTTACTTGATGAAGCATTATAATGAACTTATGATTTCAAACATAATTCTAATCTAGATTTTAATAAGATATTATCTCTTCCAAGTTTACATACAAGTAAGGAACAATTTAATAAAAAATTATTTTTACTTTTTAAATTATCATATTCATTTTTTAAATACAAAAATGTATATCTAAATTTTTATGTTCTTTTCTATGGTTTTGTATTTTCTTTTTAATTTTTTATATTCAATAACTAAATCATTAAAAGCATCATCTAATTCATCATAAGATATATCATTACATACCTCGGAGAATCTAAGTCGATCCTCCATTTGCCATAAGACATATGTTGACCTCTTCATCTGATGAGCAAGTACTTGATTCATTTGAATATGGATTGGCCCATAAAGCTCTTTTCTTCTTCTTATGGTACTTTTCTCCCTTCATATTTTTCCTTCTTTACACATCAATCTCTTTGTTTTTTGATTCAGCAAGTTTTGGACAATCACCTCTTATGTGTCCAGGCTTTTTGCAATGGTTGCAAATGATCCCTTCACCTGTAGAAAATTTCTCAGTTTGGAATTTATAGTTTTAAAATTTTTTATATCTTTGATTCTTCTTCCTTAGCAATTTCCCATGCCTTTTGTATAGCATGACCACGTCATAACTATCACCATCCGAGCTTGTGGTGTTATGCTCATCACTGTCATCAACTTGTAATGCAATGGCTTTTCCTTTCTCCTTCTCCCTTTTGGTTGAGTTATCCATCTTATCCCTTTGAGCAATAACTTGTTCATGTGCTATCAAAGAACCTAAAAGTTGATCAAGTGGATAACTAGATAAATCCATAGCATCACCAATAGCTTTTACTTTAGCTTACCATTCTTTTGGAAGACATCTAAGAATCTTATAGACTAAGCCTTGATTCCTATATATTTTTCCAAGAGAATGCAACATGTTAATTATTTTCATGAATCTAGTATACATATCAGAAATAGATTCAGAAGGATGCATATGAAAGAACTCATATTCATGAACAAGTCTGTTTATGTGAACATCTATAACTTCACTAGTTACTTCATAAGTTATAATGAGTTTATCCCATATTTCTTTTGATGTACTTAACATAGAAATTTTCATGTAATCATCTGGTAATAAAGCACAATGTAAAGTATTACAAGCCCTAGCATTTAATTCATCAAGTTCTCTTTCAGCTATGGTCCATTCCTCAAAAGGTCTTTCTACTTTAATTCTATTTACTTCTACTGTGGGTGTTGATGTGTCAACATATACCACATCAGTTCATCTTGACCCCTTAAAAATGTACTAATTTTATTTTTCCAATAATCAAATGGTACACTATCTAAAAGTGGAGGTCTATAAAAGAGCCTAGGCTTTCATACTAGTTGTGAGTCTCTATAGCATCCACTGGAGGGGTTGAATGGTGATATTAAAATTTTATAAGCCAAATCATAAATTCTGAGTTTTAGCAGAAAACTAATTTTTGATTTTATAATGACAAGATACAATTCTTAATGCAGCAAAAATAATAGTATAGTAAAGTAAAGAGAGACAATATGCACCCAATTTGTACGTGGTTCAGCCAAACCCCAAAAAATAGCCTGCGTCCATGCTTAGCCACCCCTGGCTAGGAAACCACTAAATGCAAAATAGCTTATAAATAGTACTTTCCTGTAATGGGGAGAGTACAACGCCTACAATAATATGTACTCTCCTACAAAAGAATGAGTACAACCCCCACAATAATATATACTCTCCTTAGTATAACCCCAATATAAATTTTATAGTATGAAAAATATAAAATAATAAATTTTGATAAAATATCTCTCAAAATATACCAAGCTATCCAATTCAAAAGTAATCTCACAACTTATAAATGATCACTTTACAACTTACTTAATTTATAAGATATCGCTCAATGATTACTAAGATGTTTATATTAAGCAATACGTATGCAAAATGAGTATGTTGGGAAAAGTTGTAGCTCGGTGGTAGATAAGATTAGGAGAATTCTTAGATGGTTTGGCCACATAAAAGCGTGACCATGATACGATTAGGAGAGTAGATGCATTAGATTTGCCTTATGTTAAAAGGTAGAGGTAGACCTAAAAGACTTGGTTAAGATGTATAAAAAATGATCTTAGTATACTTGAATTAAATGAGAATTTGACACATAATAGGACACAATGGAAGGATTCATGTAGCCGACCCCACCTAGTGGGATTAAGGCTTGTTGTTGTTGTTGTTGTTGTTGTTGTAGTAAGCTTTTAATTAAAAAGAGAGATCTATCAAATATGAAAATAATTTCAGCATAATAACTTAATTTGAAATTCTTAAAATATACTTCTAATATAGATCTAAGAATAAATGATCTATCAAATAAGACTAATGAAGAAATATTTCAAGAAACCAAAAGAAATTTGTAGGAAGATAAAAATTTCAACAAGTTGAAATAAATCCTACAAACTATCACAAGAGTGTTTCACAAAAAAATGATTGAAGAAACTTTGATGTGAAAAACTTAGAGTTTGATGTCCAAAGACTAATCCACCAAAATGTATAAATCGAAAAGAATAAATAGATGGTGAAAATAGTATGAACAACTAAAATGGGATTAAGATCAAGAAAACAAACTCAAGTAATTTGAGAAAGCTTGCTTAGTTGAAGATGTTGAAGCTTCCAAACTAAGGATTTGTTCTTGCAATATTTGGAGAACACTTGAAAGGACAATCTAGGAAAATTTCTCTTAGATTTGCTAGAGGGATTTTGAATTTGAATGAGGAATGCTTTTATGACGAGAATGAGGCTATTTATAAACAAGAAGGTCATTTTTAATTATTTCAAAAATATATTATTCTAACATCATTTTATCATATAATAATTTAATATTCAATAAAAATATAATTTTTATTAAATAAATATTAAATTCAAGTAGCCCAAATTTAACTATTCACATGGGCAAGTAAAAAATAATCAAATATGGCTCCTAATATATTCAAAGCATGTAGCATGCATTCATTATTAAAATCAACTAATATTTGAAAAGTCATAATAAATAAAATTTTAGTCTAACATGGGTCATGTAACCTATCAAATTAAAGGAAAAAATCCATGGAATCCGTTGGAGATGAAATCGATATAAATGCTTGATTATAAAATGACTTTGGCTAAAATACCAATTTCCACATATTTTTTTATTAGTTTTGAAATATGTCATTTAAATATTATGATATAATTTATATATAATCATACTTATGTTAGTTATCATATAAGTTTAAAATCAAATTATAATATTTAATTATATTAAGTATATAAACTAATTACACTTAATAGTCATAATTTATTATCATTTATTATTTTGACAAATCAAATGCTATGTATGAAGCATATAATTCAATGTTAATTAGATAGAGATTTATATAAATTAATCTCATTATTATTATTCAAAATAAATAAAAGTAATATGTTAAGTTGTTAGCAAATTGATTCTTGCCAATGAACTCATATGAATTTCTAAGATAGTTATAAATGCATATAACCTAAAATATTGTATCTTAAGCTTCACAATATTCATTTTGATCTATCTTTCATTCTTCTATTCTTGAAATTTCCTGAAACATATTATGAGATTTATTGGATATGTAATTGGCAATTAATATATCTAAAATAAATAAAACATATGTTAGAACATCCAAGCATTTGTTTGTTATCATCAAAATTGATCGGATTGAACATGAGGCTCATTAAGCCAACATCCACTTGTGTCTTAGAAACTTAGTATGTTACTTGGCTGAGGAAATCTAAAAGAAGAAATGTTGAATCTAAATTTGCTCTATTAGATAAAAATCTTAAACCCTAAACCGTAAACTAAAACTTGAACCCTAAACCTAAAACTTAAACCAGCAATTTGCTAGAGCCTTTTACAGTGCTGGTTGAACGTTTGTTGATCCTTTTGGATTGAACTCTTTGGTTTACGGGGTTGGTGGCCTTTGGCCCCTTTGGTGGTTGTTTAGTCATCCCAATACTAGTAGCAACTTATGTTTCCTTAGTTGATGGTTTCATTTTATGTTTAGTCATTTGTGGTTGCTCACCATGGTTTGGCTTGGTGATTGGTCATTGTTGGGACTTTGGCTTGAGGGATCCTATCTTGGTTGTGTTTGTTATTTTTGTATTAATTGGCATTAGTCTGGTGCTTGCTGATGGTTGGTTCTGATTTTCTCTGGTTTAGAGCATGGACGGGTTTTTAGTTAATCATTGTTGTTGGTGTTCTGACTTTGTTCTAGCCTCTCTCTGGGTTATTGTGATTACTTTGTTGTGGTTTTTTTGTGGTTTGGTTGCTAGCTAGTTGTTGCCCAGGTTCTCTCTATTTAATGGTGCTGGATCTGGAACTCTATGGACTGTTGGCCTTGAATGTTTGCTTTTATTAAGAATCCTGGCTATGATGGCTTTTTAGTTACTCACCTCTTCTCTCTAGTTGGTAGCATAACATATGATTGTAATCCTTCTTTATGAAGTTTGGATGCTCATATGTTTTGTTTCCCCTTGAGATGATCCTAACTTAGCCTGAGCCTTCTCTTTCTCAGCTTTCTCCTTTTCTTCTCTTTATCTTTATCTTTTTTAGCTATGACTTTTTCCTTTGTAGTGTTTTGTAGATTTCTTTTACAAGTTGGAACTTTATAGATTGAATGGTCATTGCTTAGTCAACCTAAGTGTTGTTGCTGTGGATCTTACTTATCTTTCTTTCTCAAAGGAATCATAAACTGTTGTTGACTCATCCTTCTACTATTTTTAGGACTTATTTTATTCTTCAGTGTCTTTTTCTCTTATGATTTTTAGGCGATGTATTTGCTCTTTTGTTTTCTTTTCTTTTTCTAATATACTTAGATAAGGGTTTAGCTCTGTAAGTTTCTTGTAGCTCAGAGCAGTAGAATTTTACAACTTTACCTCTTTTAATGATATTGTATCTTTTCCTTTTATGGTAATAAAATTTTAACTCACCCCCCCCTCCCAAAAAAAAAAACTCTAAACCCTAAACTAAACACCTAATCTAAAACCCTAAAACCCTAAAACCCTAAAACCTAAACCCTAAACCCTAAACCCAAACTCTAAACCCTAAACCCTAATCCCTAAACCTTAAATTCTAAACCATAAAACCCTAAACTTTATACCATAAACAAACCCTAAACCCTAAAGCCTAAACACTAAACCCTAGACCCTAAACCCTAAACCCTAAAAGCATAAAACCAAAAATGTTAAACCCTAAACCCTAAACCCTAAAAACCCTAAAACCTAAACCTTAAACCTAAACCTCAATCCATAAACCTAAACCTAAAGTAACAAAATAAATTAAAAATAAACCTAAACCCCAAAACTAATAAACCTAAACCTAAACAAAAACCCTATGAATGGGCAGAACGTTGATAGTAGGAACATCACCGTAAACCAAGCTCTATCTAATTATGGTGGTGGAGGCGAAGGTAGGAGCAGTGATTATCATAATGGTGGTGGGGGATCTGTAAGTGTTGGTGGATATGGAGGTGGTGGTTGGAGTAATGGTGGTTATGGAGGCGGGAGGTGAGGTTCTTGCCATGGTGGTGGTGGAGGAGAGATCGGGGATATGATGGTGGATCTTGCTACTCGAGAGGCTATCATGCCCGATGGCAATGGAGAAAGCGAAGAGCGGCCCCGATCTTTACTTCTGTGTGTCTTTATAGTAGAGACAGTTCTAGTTATCTAGGGTTTTTGATTTGCTCTATGTGTGCTCATTTTTTATCTATGTCATCACTTGTGTCTTAGAAAACTTGGTGTGTTACTTGGTTGTGAAATTGAAAAGAAGAAATGTTGAATCTAAATTTGTTCTCTATTAAAAAAAACCAAAAACCCTAAACCCTAAACTAAAATCGAACCTACACCATAAATCAAACACCAGCTAAACCCTAAACCCTAATCCCTAAACCTTAAAACCCTACTAAACCCTAAACCTAAACCCTAAATCCTACTCTAAACACCTAAACCCTAACCCTAAACCTTGCACAACCCTAAACCTACCCTCCTAAACCCAATAAACCCAAATCCAAACCTAAATCCTAAACCCTAAACTTAATCCCTAAAACCTAAAACCTAAACTTAAACTAAATAAAACCTAAAATAAAATAAATAAAGATCTAAACCAAATAAAATTTAAAATAAAATAAAATAAAAACTAAACTAGACCTAAACATAAACCTAAAATAAAATAAATTAAAAAAAATAATAATAAATTAAAATAAACTAAAATAAACCTAAACCTAAACTAAAAAATAAACCTAAAATATACCTAAATGAAAACCTAAAACCTAAACCTAAAATAAAAAAAATAAAGTCAAACCAAAACCAAGTAAAATAGACTCACTAAAATTAAACTAAAACCTAAACTTAAAAAATAAACTAAAATGAAAAACTAAACTAAAATAAATACCTAAAATAAATAAACTAAAGAAAATAAAATAAAAATAAACCTAAATAAAAATAAAAAAATAAAATAAATTGAAATAAATAAAAAATAAATTAAATAAACCAAAACCTATGAGTTTACTTAATTTTAAAAATAACTATAAACCCTAAATCCTAAACCATCAGCCCTAAACCTAAGCCTAAACCTACAACCCTAAACCCTAAACCCTAAAAAAACCTAAACCCTAAACCCTAAACCCCAAAAGCATAAACCCTAAAACCCTAAACCCTAAACCTTAAACCCTAATCATATGCCCTAAACCATAAATCCCAAACCCTAAACCTAAACCTATTGTAACTAAGTAAATTAAAAAATAAGCCTAAACCCTAAAACCAAATAAACCTAAACTTAAACCCGAACCCTAAGAATGGTATCACCTTCTGATGGAGGTCGAGTGTTCTGGTTGGTACTGTCCAGCTTTGGTTGTTCTCTAGTTTTGGTGGCTCTCCCCTTTTGTTGGTCTCTTGCTATGTTGGTTTTAGGATGGCCAGGTGATTGGCAGGCTTTCGAGCTTGCTTATTTGCTATTTTCCATAGCCTCTTTTTTTTGTTGTGAGGGTTTATTGGCTGATGGTAGCTTGATGGTTATGGTATTTTCTAGCCTTTTTGCTTTCGATTTTGGCTATCTGGCATCGTGATTAATAGTTGAGCTTGGCCATTAGCTTTATTTCTTCTGGGTTGAGTTACTCTATCTGGAGCTATTACCTGCCATCTAGTTTTTGTTCCCCTTTTCTAGTAGTTTTTTTGAAGTTTTTTTTGGTGTTTGTCTATTGGCTGGAAGGCCCAATGGCTTGTCATTTCCTTCTATTGTGGGATGAACCTGTATGTGGTTTTGCCTGTTCTTGGCTCTGTTGCTATTTTTGCTAATTATTATTGCTATGGTTGGCTGGGTGGCCTTGATGGTTGGCTGGGTGGCCTTGATGGTTGGCTGCAGCTGCGCTGTTGGTTGGAGGATCTGCAAAATTTTTGGTTCTTTACTTTTGGTCTTTGTTTGTTTTGGGTGGCTTTGATGGTGGTTGTTTCTTGGTTGTTGTCTTGTTTGGTTATTTTCTTTACTCTGGTTTGGTGGGATGTTTTGCTGGTCAGTTGCCTATTTAATCTTGATGATAGATACTGGAACTTGGCTAGCTCTTTGTTGTTGGCTATTTTGTTTAATCGAGGTAAGTTGGCTATGGTGGTTGGGATGTGTCCCCTATTATCTTTTTGGCTAGTAGCACCATATGTGATTGTAACCCTTCTTCTAAAGTTTGGATGCTCACATATCTTGTTTCCCCTTGAGATGAATGTGACTGAGCCTAAGCGTAATCTAATATTTTTATCATTTTGTTCCTTTTGTGTACTTAGCTTGTCCTTATTTCTAGATGCTTATCTCTATCTTAAGTTCATTACAGGTTGTGCTAGGTTTTGGGGTTGTAGGTGGTTTGTGCATCTTTCAGAAGATTTCTAGATATAGATGGCTTTAGCTACCCTTCTTGGAATTTTGTGCTATTTCTTTCTTATTTTTTACTTTAAATTCTTTTGCTTTCGTTTTCTTGTAATAGGTAGGGCTTTACCTCTTTAGGCTAATTATATCTCTTTGAGCAGTAGTTTAGAGATTTATCCCATTTAAGGACCTTTTATCTCTTTCTTTTTGGCAATAAAATTCACAGTGGTTGTGGGGGATCTAGAGGTGCTGGTGGATATGGAGGTTGTGGTCAGAGCAGTGGTGGTTATGGAGGCGGAAGGAGCGACGGAGGTTACAGGCATGGTGGTGGCGGAGGGAGAGATCGGGGATATGATGGTGGATCCCGTTATTCGAGAGTCTGGGGTAGTTTTGATGGGAACTGGAGAAACTAAAAAATGGTCGATTCGATTTGCTGCTTATGAAACTAGTGTCTTTACAGTAGAGGTAGTTCTAGTTAGTTAGGGTTTTTGATTTGCTCTAGGCATTCTCATTTCCTATCATGTCATCTCTTGTGTCTAAGAAAATTTGGTGTGTTACTTGGTTGATGAATTCGAAAAGAAAAAATGTTGAATTTAAATTTGTTCTCAGTTAAAAAAAATCAACAATCCTAAACCCTAAACTAAAACATGAACCCTAAAGCTAAAACTTAAACCCTAAACTCTAAACCCTAAACCCTAAACCCTAAATCCTAAACCCTAAAATGCTAAACCCCTAAACCCTAAACCAAAAAAAGCTAAAAACCTAAACCTAAACAAAATAATACCTAAAAATAAATTAAATAAAAAACTTAAACCAAAATAAAATAAAAAATAAAATAAAATAAAAATATAAACTAAAACCAAAACCTAAACCTAAACCTAGACCTAAACCTAAACATAAAATAAAATAAAAAATAAAAACAAAATTAAAATAAAAAACATACCTAAATTAAACAAAAAAATAAATAACCTAAAAAAATTAAAAACTAAACCTAAAATTAAAATAAAATAAACCTAAAATAGATTAAAATAAAAACTAAATAAAAACCTAAACCTAAAAAATAAACATAAAAATAAAACCTAAAAATAAATAAAAAATAAAACCCAAATCCTAAACTAAAGCCTAAACCTAAAATAAAATAAACCCAAACCTCAAAATAAAATAAAAATAAAAACTAAAATAACCTAAACTTAAACCTAAACCTAAAAAAACTAAAATAAAACCTACTAAAATAAATAAACTAAACTAAATAAAAATAAAAATAAACATAAATAAAACAAAATAAAACAACTAAAATATGAAAAAAAAACTAAATAAACTTAAACTTACCATTTTACTTAATTTAAAAAAATAAAGATAAAAACCCTAACCCTCTAAATGCTAAACCCTAAACCCTAAACTCTGACCCTAAACCCTAAAACCCTAGGCCCACCTAACCCTAACCTTTGTTAAACCTAAACCCTACTGACCCTAAACCTAAAACCTAAAGCCCTAAGCACCCTAAACTCTAAACCCTAAACCTAATCCTAAACCATAAAAAAACCTGACCATAAAATAACCACAAAACTGACCTAAATAATAGATAAAATAAAATAAAACTTACTAAGACCTAAAACAAAAACCAAAATAAAACAAGATAGAAAATAAAACTAAATTAAACTAAAATAAAATAAATAAAACCTAAACTAAAAAAACTAAAAAAAAATAAAACCTATATAAAATAAAACTAAACCTAAAATAAAATTATCTATGATAAAATAAAGAAAAAAACTAAATAAAACCTAAACCTAAGAAATAAACCTAAAATAAAAATAAATAATAAAATTAAATAATAACACAACTAACCTAAAAAAAACTTAAATAAAAATAAAATAAACAAAATAAAATAAACCTAAACCTAATCTATAAATTTAAACTAAAATAAATAAAAAGTAAACCTAAACTTAAAATAAACTAAACATAAACCTAAACTAAATAAAATAAAATAAATCTAAAATAAACATAAGCCTAAATTAAATAAAACCTAAAAGCCTAAAATAATAACTACAACCTAAATAAAAAATAAAACCTAAACTTTAAAAACAAAATAAAATTAAAACTAAACTAAAAATCAACCCAAACCTAAAAATAAACTAAAATAAAAAAACCTAAACTAAAACAAATAAATGTAATATAAATAAACTAAACTAAATAAAATAAAATAATCCTAAAATAAATCAAATCAACCAAATAAACATACATACTGGTTTCTATTTTTTAAACCCTGACCTAAACTCTGGGCCACCAGGCCCTAAAGCCCTCCCTGATCCTCAGGCCCTGGGCTCTGGGCCCAACCCTGACTGTGTTCTACCATGGACCATGAGCCCTGAGCCCTAGAGGCCATGACCCCAAAACCCTGTGCCTGGGCTTCCTGACCCCCACCTCCCACCCTCCAAACTCCATGGGCCACAAAAACCACCTGGGCCCTGGGCCCTGAGCTTTACACCTAAACCATGAGACCACAAACCCCAACCCAAAATCCTAAACCATACAACCCTAAACCCTAAACCCTAAATAATCCTAAATACTAAACACTAAACCCTAAGCCCTAAACCCTAACCTAAACCGTAAAACCCTAAACCTCAATCCCTAAACCATAAACTCCAAACCCTAAAAACACTAAACCATAAAACCTAAACCCTAAACCATAAGCTCTAACCCTAAAATTTAAACTCTAAAACTTTAAACCCTCAACGCTAAACCCTAAACCCTACCCTTAAACCCTGAGCCTTAAACCCAAAACCCTAAACCTGAACTTAAAGTAACTAAATAAATTAAAAAAAGAAACCTAAACCCTAAAACCAAATAAACCTAAACCTAAACCCTAAGAATGGACAGAACGTTGATGGTAGGAATATCACCGTCAACTAGGCTCAGTCTAGATCTGGAAGTTGAGGTGAAGCCATAGGCATCGGTTATCGCAGTGGTGGTTGGGGATCTAGAGGTGCTGGTGGATATGGAGGTGGTGATCAGAGTAGTGGTGGTTATGGAGGTAGGAGGAGCGACAGAGATTACAGTCGTGGTGGTGGCGGAGGGAGAGATCGGGGATATGATGGTGGATCCCCCAAATCAAGAGGTCGGGGTGGAACTGATGGGAACTAAAGAAATAGAAGAACAACCTATAAGATCTGTTGCTTATCGAACTATGTCTTCTGATAGAGGTAGTTATCTAGGGTTTTGATTTACTCTATGCATGATCATTTTTTATCAATGTTGTCTTGTAGAGAAAAGTGGTGTGTTACTTGGTTAATGAAATCAAAACAAAGAAATGTTCAATATGAATTTGTTTTCTTTTTTTTTATAAAAAGCCCAAAAATCCTAAACCCTAAACTAAAACATAAACCCTAAAGCTAAAACCTAAACCCTAAACCCTAAACTCTAAACCCTTAAAACCCTAAACCCTAAACCTTAAATGCTAAGCCCTAAACCTTAAAACCCTATATAAACAAAATAAACCCTAAATTGCAGACCCTAAACCATAAATCTAAAAGCTAAAACCTAAACCAAAATAAAATAAAACTAGAAATAAAATAAATAAATAAAACCAAATCAAAATAAAATAAAATAAATAAAATAAAATAAAACCTAAACTAAACCTAAATCTAACAATAATAAATAAAAAAAATAAAATATAACTAAAATAAAATAAATAAAAAAACCTAAACTAAACAAAATGTTAATAAAACCTAAATAAAATAAAAAACTATACCTAAAATAAAATAAAATAAACCTAAAATAAAAATAAAAATTAAATAAACACCTAAACCTAAAATAAACCTAAAATAAAACATAAAATTAATAAAATAAAACCTAAACCTTAAACTAAAATGAACATAAACCTAAAATAAAAATAAAATAAACCTAAACAAAAATAAACTAAACTAAAATAAATAAAACCTAAACCTAAAATAAACTAAACCTAAACCTAAACTAAATAAAATAAAATAAACAAAAAATTAACCTAAATCTAAAGTAAAAAAATAAAAACTAAAAATAAACCTAAAATAAAAACCAAAAACCTCAATTTAAAAAAATAAAATAAAAACCTAAACTTATGCTTAAAAATAAAAAATAAATCCTAAACCTAAATAATAAAATAAAAATAAAACTAAACTATAAAATAAATCTAAACCTAAACCTAAACCTAAAAAAAAAATTAAATAAAAAATCTAAACTAAAATAAATAGACCTAAAATAAATATACTAAACTAAATAAAAATAAAATTGAACCTAAATATAAGTAAAAAAATAAACTAAAAGAAATAAAATTAAATTTAATAAACCAAAGAAACCTAAACCTCTGGGTTATTAATTTAAAAAAAATAAAAATAAATAAAAAAAATAAAACCCTAAACCCTAAACCTTAAACCATAAACCTAAACCCTAAACCATAAAACCCCAAACCTTAAACCCACAAACCCTAAACCCTGCTAACCTAAAAAACCCTAAACCATAAACCTTAAAAAACCTAAACCACAAGCCTAAACACTGAGCCTAAACCTTAAACCACAAAACCCTAAACCCTAAAGTGTAAACACTAAATGCTAAACCCTAAACCCTAAGCCCCAAGCCCTAACCCCAACCCTAAACCCTAAAAATAAACCCTAAACCCTAAACCATAAACCCTAAGCTAAACCCTAACACTAAACCTTAAACCCTAAACCTTAAACCAAAACCTAAAGAAATTAAATAAATACAAAATAAACCTAAACTCTAATAATGGGAAGAACCTTGACGGTAAGATCATTAGCATCAACTAGCCTCAATCTAGATCTGGTGGTGGAAGCGAAGGTGGAGGCGGTAGGTTTCACAGTGGTGGTGGGGGATCTGGAGGTACTAGTGGATATAGAGGTGGTGGTAGGAGCAGCGGTGGTTATGGAAGCAGGAGGAGCGATGGAGGTTACTGCCGTGCTGGTCACGGAGGGATATATTGGGGATATGATGGCGGATCCCACTGCTCGAGAGGTGGTGGTGGTTCTGATGGGAATTGGAGAAATTGACCATCAGCTGATCCGATCTGCTGCTTATGGAATTGTGTCTTTACAGTAGATATAGTTCTAGTTATCTATGGGTTTTTGATTTGCTCTATTCATGCTCATTTTTGATCTATATATTAAACTTGTGTCTTAGAAAACTTGGTGCTTTACTCGGTTGGTTAAATCAAAAAAAAAATGTTGAATATAAATTGGTTCTCAGTGAAAAAAATAACCTTAAACCCTAAACCCTAAACTAAAACCTAAACCCTAAAAGTAAAACCTAAATCCTAAACACTAAACCCAAAAAACAATAAACCCTTAACACTAAACCCTAAACCATAAACCAGAAAGCCTAAAATCCTAAACCAAACCCCAACCAAAACCCACAAACCCTAAATCTTAAACCAAACCCTAAACCCTAAAACCTCTACCCACACAAACCCCAAACCCTCCCAACTCTAAAACTCTACTCTTTACCTGACCTAAACCTAAACTCCATATTCCAAACCATAAACCTAAACCCTAAACCCTAAACCTACCCACACTGACCTGGGCCAACCCTAACCTGACCACTGACCCCAGACCCTAAATCTAAACCTGGGCCCTACTATACCTAATCTAAACTGACCTGACCTGGGCCTGTGCCTACATGTACCAGGCTAAACTACCCTGGGCCTAAAATAACCTAAAATAAATAAAATCTAAACCGAACCTAAAATAAAAATAAAACATAAACTTAGAAATAAAATAAAATGACTAAACTAAAATAAACCTAAACCTAAACCTAAACCTTAAAATAAACTAAAAAAACGACTAAAATAAATAAAACTAAAATAAATAAACTAAACTGGATAAATAAAAAAAATACCTAAATAAAATAAAAATAAAATAAACTAAATAAAATAAATAAATAAAATATTTGAAAACCTACTATTTTATTTAATTTAAAACAAAATTTTAAAAATTAATAAAAAAACCCTAAAATAAAACCCTAAACCCTAAAACCCTAAATCCTAAACCTAAACCCCTAAACAAACCTAAATCCTAAACCCTAAAAAAATAATCAAAAAAATAATAAAATAATAATAATAAAATAATAATAATAATAATAATAAAAAAAAAATAAAAATAAATTAATAAATTAATAAATAAAACCCTAAACCCTAAACTCTAAACAACCCCCCAAGTAAACCCTAAACCCTAAACTCTAACTCCTAAATCAAATCCTATGCCTAAGCCCAAACATTAAACCCTAAACCCTAAACCTTAAAACCACAAACCCAAACCCCCCAAACCTAAACCCTAAAAAACTAACCTTAAATGTAAGTTATCCTAAACCCTAAAAACCATATACCCTAAAGCCTAAACACTAAACTCAAAACCCTAAAGCCTAAAGCCTAAACCCTAACCCAAACCCTAACCCCACATAGAGTGCTAGTGGATCTGAGGTCTTTGGTGGATATGGAGGTGGTGGTGGAGGTGGGAGGAGCAATGGAGGTTATAGTCATGGTGGTGGTGGAGGGATAGATCGGGATATGATGGAAGATCCCACGGAGGCAAGGGTGGTTGATGGGAACTAAGGATGGGCGACCATCAATTGCTTAGGAATTGTGTCTTTCTAGTAGAGATGGTTCTGGTTATCTAAGGTTTTTATTTGCTCTATGCTTGATCATTTTTTATCTATGTCATTGCTTGTATCTTAGAAAACTTGGTCTGCTACTGGATTGATGAAATCAAAAAGAAGAAATGTTGAATCTGAATTTATTCTCTATTAAAAAAATCTTAAACCCTAAACCCCAAACTGAAACCTATATGCTAAGCCTTAAACCCTAAAAATCCAAGAAACCCTAAAACCCTAAACACAAAACCTTAATCCCAAAACCCTAAACCCTAAAATAACTTAAACACTAAATCCTAAACTAACCTAAACCATAAACCTTAAACCCTAAATTAACCTAAACTCTAAAACCCTAAAACCTAAACTTAAAACCCAATAAACCTTAAAATCTAAACTAAACTCTCTCTCTACTCTAAAACCCCAAACCCTAAACCTAAACCCTAAACCCCTAAACCCTGGGCCCTAAACCCCAAACCCTACCCCACCCCAAACCCTGGGCCCAACCTGACCCCAAAACCCAGGGTTGTGATCTTGGGCCCTGAGCCACTAAACTGGGCCCTGAGCCCTGCAGGCTCAAATCCTGGGCCATGGGCCCTGGGCCCTAGCTCTGGGCCCTGGGCCATGGCCCAGAGCCTCACTAAAACTTTGACCCTGGGCCCCCAGATCTGGGTCTAAAAAACCATAGTCACCCTCTGGGCCCTGGGCCACTGACCCTGGACTGGGCTAAACCCTAACCAGGCCTTGGCCAGCCTAGGCCACTGATCCACAGGCCCCAGATGTTGGGCCCTAAACCCTGGCTCTGGCATGGGCTTTGGGCCCTGGGCCCTAGCGTTAGGCTGAGCAAGGCCATAGTAAGGCTCTGGGCCCAAGATAGGCCTGGGCCCTAGGCCCTGGCCCTGACTGAGGCCCTGGGCCCTGGGCTGACCTGAGCCCAGGCCCTCTTGGAGTCCTGGGCTGATCATGACCTGACCCTGGGCTAAGGCCACTTAAAACTTGGGCCAGGCCCTGGGCTGGACACTGGCCACTCCACCAGGCTGGGCCTGGGCCCCTTGGGCCATGGGCCCTAAACTCTGGGTTCTGACCCTAAATCCTGGGCCACTACCAAACAATTGAGCTTACCAAAACTTCCTTGGGCCACCTAGGCCCTCACTAATGACTAAAATGTAGCATATGAGCTAAAATAAACCAAAAATAGGCCAAAATAAAAGCCTAGGCTAAACCTAAAAAAAAATAAAAAAATTGAAACCTAAAATAAAAAAATAAAAACCTAAACCCAAAAATAAAATAAAAATAAACTAAACTAAGATAAATAAAACTAATATAAATAAACTAAACTAAATAAAGAAAAATATACCTAAATCAAAATAAAAATAAAATAAACTTGGATAAATAAAATATAAATTAAAATCTAAATAAACCAAACCTATCACGCCTTGATTTAAGAAAATAATAAAAAAACCCCTAAACCCTAACCTAAAACCCTAAACCTCAGATCCTAAATCTGACCATAACTCACTGTTAGCCTGCTGACCCTGGACACCTAAAGGCCCTAAACACTAGGCCTGACCCTAAGACACATAGGCCAGCCTACTGACCTGACCCCTAAAACCATTGACCCTAGGCTGAGACTGAAATCTGGCCAGTCCTAAACCTGCGTTAGGCCTCAGGCCACTGAGCCTAGGCACCAAAAAGGCCCTGAGCCATAGGCCCTAAACCCTGGGCCACAAGGCCCTAGGCCCTGAGCCACTGGGCCCTGGGCCACGACCCTAGGCCACTGGGCCAGCTACAGGCCCTGGGCCCTGAGCCCTGAGCTAAATCCTGACCCTAAAATACCCAGGCCACTCCCAGGCCACTGCCTAAAGTCCTATACCTTAAACCCCAGAGTCCTAAGCCAAGCCTAGGCCACAACCCTAAAACCTGGAACTCTGACAGCCCTGAACTGACCCTACCCCTCCTCACTAAACCTTAAATCTAAACCCTAAACCCTAAACCCTAACTCTGGTGTTTACCACAAAACCCTAAATCCTAAAACCCTAAAGAGACCATTTTTTTGGTAGAGGCGGGTTCTGCTTATCTGGGTTTTATTTATGCTTTTATGTGCTAATTTTTTTTGTCATGTCATCGACTATGTAGAAACTTGGTTGTGTTACTTGGTTGATGAAATTGAAAGGAGAAATGTTGAATATGAATTTATTCTATGTTAAAAACATAAACCTACTAAACCAACCCTAAACTAAAACAACATAACCCTTAACCTAAACTGAACCAAACCTAAACCTTAAGCCACAAAAAACCCTAATCCCTAAAACTTAAACCCTAGGTCCAAAAACCTCAACCTAAAATAAACCCCAAACCTAAACCTTAAACCCTAAAAAAAACCACAAACCCTAAAACCTAAAACTAAACTAAATAAAACCTAAAAATAAAATAAATAAAAAACCTAATCTTAAAAAAAAAATAAAATAAATACAAATAAAATAAATCCTAAACTAGAGCCTAAACCTAAACCTAAACCTAAACCTAAATTAACCTAAAAAATAAAAATAAAATAAAATAAATAAAAACTAAAACTAAAATAAAAAAATAAAAACTAAATTAAAATAAAATAAATATAAATCTGACTAGCAAATCCTAAACCCAAGCGCAGACCCACGAGACCTAAATCCTAAATCTTAGAGCCACTGAGCCTGAAGCCTACAGGCCCAACCCAAGGTGAAGGCCTACAAGCCCTGAGCCCTAAGGCCTTGAGCCCTAAATTCTAACAAGTCCAAAGCCAACCTAAAATCTAAACCACGACCCTAAATCCCCAAACCCTAGCAAACTCTAGGCCAGACCCAAACCCTAAATCCTATGCAGCCAAAGCACTAAACAAACCTAAATGGTAATCCTAGGCTACTAAAACTCTAGGCAGATTTAACCCTAGGCACTTATAACCTGAAGCCACAAACCACTAAAAGCCACAGACCTTGAAGTGTAAACCCAAAACATAAAGCCACTAAACCCTAACCATAAACCCTAAACCCACAAACCGCATAAACCCTAATTCCTAATCATTTTGGTTTGTATTTCTCTCCCCAATATGCAAATCCATTTCGTTAACCATGAATTCCTTTTTGTTATGGGTGCTTTATTTGGTCAATTATTTCAAATTGATTAGGCAACGACTACGAATTCTCATCCTTTAGTGGATAAAATCCTTGTTGAATTGAAAATTACCATGAAACACCCCAAAGAAATGTAGTTGGGATCTATAAATTATGGTTAAATGCAAAGAATTAAATTTGAAAATTTCCATGTCTTTTGTTCTCACAGCAAAATCCACGGGCACGATAATTCTAAATGTTTCATTCTTCATCCTCACCTAAAAAAGAAAATCCCTATTAAGGAAACTTATGTTATTAATCCTAGGCAGAACACTGTTAAAAATCAAAAAACTACTTTGGAAAAAATGATTCTTTGAATGTTCCAAATAAGGTTGATTTACCTTTCACTTCTTCTGAGCAATTGAAGGCTTCTAATGTGAGCAATAATTGCTTTCAAAAACTTTTGAATGAGGATTTTGTTTCCTCCGATTCAATCCTTACATTTATACTGGCTTTGATATAAAAATGAAGCTTTAATGGAGAACATAATTGAGGAATTTTATACTACGCATCATTCTAATTCAATGGTGAATATGGATTTAATACCTCATGATAATCAGGTTGATGAACCCGATTCCATATTCCAAATTTGGGATGATTTAGCTTCTTAAAATAATTTGCTTTTATCTAATAATTTGGTTAATGATGAGGAAGGGTTTGGTGTTCCCACTTGCCTTCTTAATAAATCAATTTCTGCTCCCTCCCTTGTTATTCCCGAAGCTCATTTGTCTTTAATAAATTCTAGTGTCTTTGAAGAAAGTGATTTCACTTCTCATCAAGAGGTTTCTCTTAAATCTATGACTAATGTTGCTTAATCTTTTTTGGATGATGATTCAAAGGGCAAAGAAAATGGCTTCCAAACTTTATATTCGAAAGAGAAAAAAATGTTAAAAAATTTTCTCCCAAATTGCTAAGAAACACTAAAGCTGATGCGGCCTCCCTTTGTTCTCACAATTAACATTTACTCCCCCTTTTTTTTGTTTAATGTTAGTAATGAGATTTGGTGTTTTTGAAATAAATTTATAGACATTTCTATTCTTGATGATTTTTATCAAGTTGTTAATGCTCAAATCTCTTATGGTGGTTATTGTGTTTTTGGCTCTTTTGTTTATGCATCTTGTAATAGATCTGGTAGAAATCTTCTTTGGGATAACTTGACTAATTTTGCCACCTCTGCCAATAAGCCTTGGTTTATTGGTGGTGATTTCAACACTAGTTTGTTCTCTTCTGAATGAAGTGGTGGTTGCTCTCCTAATATTCATTTCATGGAAGAATTTTCCAAGATGATCCTTGATTATAATTTGAATAATATTGGTTTTAAGGGTTCTAATTATACTTGGCAAAACTCTAGACTTTGGCAAAGGTTGGACCAGATTCTTTTTAATACTCATTGGATTATTCAATGGCCTATTACTTTTATAGATCATTTAAGCAGAACCTTGTCTGATCATTCTCTTCTTTTGGTTTCTATTAATAATAATTCTAATAGATTAAAGAATTTCTCTCCTTTTAGATTTCAAAACATGTGGATTCAGCATATTAATGTTGACCTCACTTTTAAAGTAAGTTGTTAACCTCCTCTTCTTAGACTTAGGGATCTTCTAGACACTAAGACTTCCTTAGTCATAAGACACTTCTAGTGATTAGGTGAAAACTTAACCTAAACCTAGAGACTTAGAAGGGTTAATCATAGGATTAGGCTATGCCTTAGAAATTAAGAAGACTCACCTTTTATAGCTAAGCCATGTGTTCACCTTACCAAACCTCAAATTTAATTCAAATATAAAAAACCAAATTCAAATCCAAATCAAATGATTGAAGCCCATGATTGAATACAAAATCGAAATCCTTCTTAAGCCCTATGATTTATCTTATGGACTAGCCTTAGCCAAATCCAAATCAATCAAAATTCAATTGATTTTCTCAAAGATAAATTCAACCCTTCAATCAATTTATAAAATTCAAACTCAAACTCAACTTCAAATCATGATCCAAGCCTAAATCCAAATCAAATCAGATCCAAATTCTAACCCTTAAGCCAATTTCATGGACTTAGCCAAGTTCTAACTAAAATCAATCATTCCTTGAATCATCATTACAAGTTCTACTTAAAATCACAATCAAAACCATCAAGTAAATCATTCATATTCGAATTCAAAATCAAATGCAATTTTAGTCAAATTTAAGCTTAAATTGAATCAAATCATGATTTTAAATGTTAAGTCACTAATATATATATATATATATATATATATATATATATATATATATATATATATATATATATATATATATATATATATATATATATATATATAAAGAAAATGATAATAACAAACAACAAATTTTAATTTAACATGCACAATCCATTTGAAATCTAAAATGAACTACAAAAAAAAGAAATAGAGAGAGAGAGAGAGAGAGAGAGAGATTAAATTCTAAACATCAAAGGAAATTTATTCAGAATTAGATCAAAATAAAAACTAAAAATAAATGTTATAAATATAATATATTAACCGTTAAATCAAAATAATTAATTTATCAAATTATGAATCCATATTATCAATAATTATTAATTAAAATTATCTTATTTTATACACATAACTTATAAATTTTCATTCAATTATTTACTAAAGTTATTAAAATTATGTAAAACTTTTAAAACCATTTATTTAAAAAAAATCAGGTTTCACCAAATTTTAAAAAAATGTCAAAAAGACAAAACTATTAAATGACCCACTCCTTGCTAATTTATGTGATCATGACAACACATAAAAAATTAAAAATAAAAAATAAAAAGAGGGAATGTGGGAGAAGTTGTGGCATGTTGGACAAAGTTGGCATCTCTCTCTCTCTCTCTCTCTCTCTCTCTCTCTCTCTCTCAGTAGAAAACACGGCACACTAAAAATGAGGCCCCGTCTTTTTTCTCATCTCCCTTCAAGCAAGAGAAGCTGAAACCCTCTCATTCGTACTTCACTTAAGAGCGGCTCTCCCATCCTGGCCGACCCTAAATAAATAAATAAAAAAAATCTCTCTGAGCACCTCTACTCGGCCGGACACAAAGCCAAAAGTGAACTCTGCCTCACGTCCAAGTGAAGCCTAGCTGACCCAAGCAGCATCCATGCCTCCTTCTTCCTCCAGTAGGTGACCTCTCTTCCCTCACTTTCTCCAAAATTGAGACCCACAGTAACACATAGCAGGTATCTAATCGAGACTTCCTTGATCCCAACTAGCCCTTGTAAGTTTGGCTACCTGTAGAAAGCACATGAGACATCCCATGAATTTTCTATTGATCGATTGAACCATGCCATGCACATAGCCTAGCCACCAGTGAACTCTCCCTCTATGCCTCCAACGTCTCTCATAAAGACCATGACTTTCTAGTCCCTAGCATTGGTCCCATTCTTCATCACTTCTCCCATTGCATTGCTAGTCACAAAAAAGCCTCTTCGAAGGTCTCCGGTGGATGGTTCTCTAGATTCAATGTGTAGAAATAATCCTTACCTGAAATTGTCAAGGTCGGTGATTTGGTCCTCCACGAGCCTACTATTGAGGTCTCCATGGAGGAGATCAGTTCGGAGAAGATCCAGAAGAATATAAACTAAAGAAACCTAAACTGCTAATTTACTTAATTTAAAAAAAAACCCTAAACCCTAAACCTTAAACCCTATAAAACATAAACCCTAAATCCTAAATCCTAAGCTCTAAACCCTAAACCTACAACCCTAAACTGCAACTACACAAACATAAACCCAAATCCTAATCTTGAAATCCCCCCGAACCACAACCACAACTAAAGCCAACCCTACAAAATAATAAAACCTAAACCCTAAACCCTAAACTAACCCTAAAAACCCTAAACCCTAAGAACCCTAAACCCTAAAGACTAAACACTAAACCCTAAACCCTAAATGCTAAACCCTAAACCCTAAAACCCTAGGTTTAGGTTTTTAAGGTTTGGTGTTAACGATTTAGGGTTTAGGGTTTAGGGTTTTAGGGTTCAGGATTTTAGATTTAGAGTTTAGGGTTTTTAGGGTTTAGGGTTTAAGAGAACACAGGGTTTAGGGTTGGTTAAGGTTTAGGGTTTAGACACAGGGTTTAGGTCTATGGTTTAGGGTTTTTAAGTTGGGGTTTAGGGTTTATTTAGGATTTAGGGTTTAGGGTTTAGGGTTTAGGGTTTAGGGTTTAGGGTTTAGGTTTATAGGTTTAGGGTTCAGGGTTTAGGGTTAGGGTTTAAGGTTTTGGATTTAGAATTTAGGGTTTTGGGATTAAGGTTTTGGGTTTTTTTAATTAAGTATACTAATAGGTTTAGGTTATTTTTTAGTTTATTTGTTATTTATTTTAATTTCTTTTATTTTTTATTTTTATTTAGGGTTTAGAGTTTAGGTTTATTTGGGTTTAAACTTTTAGCTTTTGGGTTTGTTTTGAGGTTTAGGTTTTAGTGTTTAGGGTTTATGGTTTAACTTATCTGAGGTTTAGGGTTTAGTTTAGGTTTAGGTTATTTTAGGGTTTAGGGTTTAGAGTTTAGAGTTTAGGGTTTAGGGTTTAAGGTGTAGAGTTTTTTAGGGTTTAGGGTTTAGGGCTAAGACTTTAATTTAGGTTGTGGGTTTTTTTTAGTTTATTTAGGTTTTTTATTTTTTAGGTTAAGTGGCACGTTTAGGTTTATTTAGTTTATTTAGGTTTTTTTTTTAGTTTATATAGTTTATTTTTTATTTTTATTTATTTTAGTTTATATTTTAGGTTTTTGTTGAGATTTATGTTTATTTTTTATTTTATTTTTTATTTTATTTTTTAGGTTTAGGTTTTAATTTTTATTTCTGGGTTTAGGTTTAGGTTTTTATTTTATTTTTTTAGGTTTAAGTTTTAGATTTTTATTTTAGGTTTATTTTTAGATTTTATTTTTAGTTGAGGTTTAAGTTTATTTATAGTTTATTTTATTTTATTTATTTTAGGGTTTAGGTTTAGGTTTTATTTATTTTAGTTTAATTTATTTTTATGTAGGTTGAGGTTTATTTTATTTTATTATTTTCGGTTTAAGTTTTTTTTACTTTAAAATTTAGGTTTTATTTATTTATTTTTTTGTTTTATTTTTAGGTTTTTTTTTAAGTTTTAGATTTTATTTTGTTTTTAGTTTATTTTATTTTAGGTTTATTTTATTTTTATTTTTTGTTTAGTTTTTATTTTATTTAGGATTTTATTTTTAGGTTTATTTTATTTTTTAATTTAATTTAGGTTTGTATTTATTTTATTTTAGTTTAATTTTATTTTTTATTTTATTTTAGTTTAGGTTTAGGTTTAGGTTTAGGTTTAGGTTTAGGTTTTAGTTTAGGTTTTCATTTTATTTTATTTTTTATTTTATTTATGCTTAGGTTTATTTATTTATTTTATTTTATGTTTTATTTAGTTTAGGCTTAGGTTTTTAGGTTTTTAGGGTTTAGGGATTCAAGTTTAGGGTTTGTAGGTTTTAAGGTTTTGGGTTTAGGGTCTAGCGTTGTAGGTTTGGTGTTTAGGGTTTAGGGTTTATGGTTAGTTTTAGTGTTTAGGGTTTAGGGTTAGTTTTAGGGTTTATGGTTTAATTTTTTAAAATAATAATTAAGTAAACTAGTAGGTTTAGGTTTATTTTAGTTTATTTTATTTCTTATTTTTATTTAAACCTATTTTTTATTTTTATTTAATTTAGTTTATTTATATTAGGTATATTTATTTTAGCTTAGGTTTTTTATTTTAGTTTATTTTTTAGGTTTAGGTTTAGGTTTATTTTTTAGTTAAGTTTAATTTTTATTTTATTTTTTAGGTTTAGGTTTTTAGGTTTTTAGGGTTTAGATTAAGGTTTAGGGTTTAGGGTTTAGGGTTTTAAGGTTTAGGGTTTAGGGCTTTAGGGTTTAGGGTTTAGGGTTTTGGGTTTATGGTTTAGTGTTTAGGGTTTAGGGTTTAAGGTTTAGGGTTCAGGGTTTAGGTTTGTAGGTTTAAAGTTTACGGTTTTGGGTTTTGGGTTAGATTTAAGGTTTAGGGTTTATTTTAATTTATATTATTTTATTTTTTATTTTTACGGCTTATGGTTTAGTGTTTAGGGTTCAGGTTTTTTGTTTAGGGTTTAGGTTTTAGTTTAGGTTTATTTTTAAATTAAGTATACTGGTAAAATTAGGTTTTTTTAATTTATTTTTTATTTATTTAAGTTTATTATTATTTATTTAAGTTTATTTTTATTTTTATTTAGTTAATTTTATTTATTTTATGTTTATTTATTTTAGTTTAGGTTTTCATTTTAGTTTATTTTTTAGGTTTAGGTTTAGGTTTATGTTTATTTTTGAGCTTAGTTTTATTTTTATTTTATTTTTTAGGTTTAGGTTTTTATTTTTATTTTATTTTTTTAAGTTTAGGTTTTAGGTTTTATTTTAGGTTTATTTTTAGTTATTTTTTAGTTTAGAATTAGGGTTATTTTAAGTTTATTTTATTTTATTTAGTTTAGAGTTTAAGTTTAGTTTATTTTAGGTATATGCTTAGGTTTTATTTATTTAGTTTAGTTTATTTTAGTTTTGGTTTAGGTTTATTTTATTTTGTTTATTTTAGGTTTAGATTTTTTCTTTTAGTTTAAGGTTTAGGTTTAGGTTTTATTTTTTATTTATTTTAAGATTTATTTTCTAGGTTTAAGTTTTTATTTACTTTTAATTTTATTTTAATATAGGTTTAATTTATTTTTATTTTTCGTTTAGCTTTTATTTTTAGGTTTATTTTATTTTTAGTTTAGTTTAGGTTTTTATTTCTTTTATTTTAGTTTAGCTTTTATTTTTTGTTTTATTTTATTTTAGGTTTAGGTTTAAGTTTAGGTTTTAGTTTAGGATTTTATTTCATTTTATTTTATTATTTTATTTAGGTTTCGGTTTTATTTATTTTATTTTTAGGTTTTATTTTGTTTAGGTTTTTTGGGTTTAGGGATTATTATTTAGGGTATAGGGTTTAGGAGTTGGGGTTTAGGGTTTTAGGGTTTAGGGTTTAGGGTTTAGGTTTTGGGTTTAGGGTTCAGGTTTTCATTTAGGGTTTAGGGTTTTCAATTTTTTTTATTTTTAATAGAAAACAAATTCATATTCAACATTTATTTTTTTCAATTTCATCAACCAAGTAACACAGCAGCAAGTTTTCTAAGACACAAGTGATGACAGATAAAAATGGAACACACATAGAATAAATCAAAAACACTAGATAATTAGAATTGTGTCTACTATAAAGAAATAGTTCCATAAGCTGTAGATCAGATCGGTCATTCTTGAATTTCTCCAGTTCCATCGAACCACTCTCTGATGCGTGATCCACCATCATATATCTGATCTCTACTTTCGCCACCACCACGAATGTAACCTCTGTCATTCCTCCCGCCTCCATAACCACCACTACTCTGACCACCACCTCCATATCCACCAACACCTCCAGATACCCCACCACCATTGCGATAACTGCCGCCAACACCTTTGCCACCACCGCCAGTTCTAGACTTAGCTTGGTTGGCCGTGATGTTCCTACCGTCAAGGTTCTACCCAATCATAGGGTTTAAGTTTATTTAGTTTAGGGTTTATGTTTATTTTTAAATTTATTTAGTTACTTTAGGTTTAGGTTTAAGGTTTAGGATTTAGGGATAGGGTTTTGGGTTTAGGGTTTATGGTTTAGAGTTTAGGGTTTTAGGGCTTTAAGGATTAAGGTCTATGGTTTAGGGTTTAGGGTCTTAGGGTTTTGGATTTATGGTTTAGGGTTGTAGGTTTAGGGTTTAGGGCATAGGGTTAGTTTTAAGGTTTAGGATTTAGGGTTTAGGGTATAGGGTTAGTTTTAGGGTTTATGGTTTACGGTTTAGGTTTTAAGTTTAGGGTTCAAGTTTTAGTTTAGGGTTTAGGGTTTTTGGTTTTTTTATTTTTATTAGAGAACAAATTCAGATTCAACATTTCTTTTTTTTTTATTTTGTCAACCAAGTAACACACTAAGTTCTCTAAGACATAAGCGATGGCATAGATAAAAAAAGCACGCATAGAGCAAATAAAAAACCCTAGATAACTAGAACCGTCTCTACTATAAAGACACAATTCCATAAGCAGTAGATTAGATTGGTCATTCTTTAGTTTCTTTAGTTCCCATCAGAACTACCCTGGCCTCTAGTAGTAGGATCCATCATCATATCCCCGACATCTCCCTTCGCCATGACCATGACTGTAACCTCCGTCGCTCCTTCCGCCTCCATAACCACCAATACCAACTATATCCACCAAGAACTCTGATCCCCACCACCACTGCGTGATAACCGCCTCTCGCCGATCACAAGATCTAGACTGGTTGATGGTGATGTCAAGGTTCTGCTCATTCTTAGGGTTTAGGTTTATTTTTTAATTTATTTAGTTACTTTAGGTTTAGGGTATAGGGTTAGGGTTTAGGATTTTAGTTTAGGGTTTAAGGTTTAGGGTTTAGGGTTTAGGGTTTAGGGTTTTAGGATTTATGCTTTTAGGGTCTAGAGTTTAGAGTTTAGGGTTTAGGGTTAAGGGTATTTTAGGGTTTATGGTTTAGGGTTGTAGGTTTAGTGTTTTAAGTTTAAGGTTTAGGGTTTAAGGTAAGTTTTATGGTTTAGGGTTTAGGGTTTAAAGTTTAGGATTTAGGTTTAGGGTTTTTTTAGATTTAGTAAATTGTTCATGCTTTAGTTTAGGGGTATGGGTTTTAGGTTTTATTTTTAATAGAGAACAAAGTCAGATTTAATATTTCTTCTTTTCGATTTCATCAACCAAGTAACACATTAAGTTTTGTAAGACACAAGCGACAACATAGTTAAAAAATGACCACGCATAGAGAAAATATAAAACCTTAACTTAAATTATCTCTATTGTAAAGACATAGTTTCAAGCAAGATTATATTCTTTAATTTCTCTAGTTTCCATGAACCATCCTCTCAGATCCACCATCATATCCTCATAATATCTCCAACTACCACCTATATAACCGCTTACTCATTTCCACCATGTGATCTATTTTAAATTTTAGTTGACTCTGATGTTCTCAGATATCAAGGTTCTACCCATTCTTGGGGTTTATGTTTATTAAGTTTTAGGTTTAAGTTTATTTTTAATAATTAATTTAGGTTTAGTTTGGGTTTAGGGGTTTGGGTTTAGTGGGTTTGGTTTAGGTTTAGGGTTTATGCTTTTGTGGGTTTAGGTTTAGTTTTGGATTAGGGTTAGGGTTTAGGGTTTTTAGGACTTAGGTTTTAGTTTAGGTTTAGGTTAGGGTTTAAGTGGTGTGGCTCAGTTAGGGTGAGATAGTAGTTCTGGTTTAGGTTTGGCTTGGGCTAGGGATGGTGGTAGAATTAGAGTTGGGGTTTAGGTTAGATTTGGTTAGGCACAGGGTAAGGCCCAGAATTTAGGGCAGGGTTAGGATTTAGGTCACTTTAGGGTTTAGGGTTTATTTTAGGGTTTGGGCCTAGTGTTTCTTCCAAATCACAAACCCAAAGTTCGTGTTTAGTTATTATTTTATTTAGTTTATTTAATTTAGATTTATTTATTTTATATAAGGTTTTTTTTAGGTTTAGGTTTAGGTTTATTTATTTTTTTAAGTTTAGGTTTTGTTTTTATTTTTTATTCAAGTTTTATTTTAATTTTTTAGGTTTAGGTTTTAAGTTTCTATTTTAGGTTTATCTTTATTTTTAGTTTATTTTATTTTATTTAGTTTAGGGTTGAGGTTTAGTTTATTTTGGGTTTAGGTTTAGGCTTTATTTATTTTAGTTTAGTTTAGGTTTTTTTTTATTTTGTTTAATTTAGGTTTAGGTTTTTTTCTTAGTTTAGTTTATTTTTATTTATTTTGAAGTTTTATTTTTTAGGTTTATTTTTAGGTTTTTTTTATTCAGTTTTATTTTATTTTATTTTGGTTTATTTTGTTTTATTTTGCATTTTGTTTTACTTTATTTAGGTTTTATTTTTAGTTTAGTTTTATTTATTTTATTTTAGTTTAGTTTATAAATTATTTTTTTTTATTTTACATTTAGATTTAGGCTTAGGTTTAGGTTTAGGTTTAGGTTTTAGTTTATGTTTTATTTTATTTTATTTTATTTTATTGAGGTTACGTTATATATTTATTTTTTAGGTTTTATTTAGTTTAGTTTTAGGGTTGGGTAGGTTTTTAGGGTTTGGGGGGGGTCCATGGCTCAGGTGTTAGGGTTTAGGATTTAGGGTTTAAGATTGAGTAGGGTTTAGGGTTTAAGGTTTGGTGTGGTTTATGGTTTTAAGGTTTAGAGTTTAGGGTTTAGGGTTGAGGGTTGTAAGTTTAGGGTTCAGGTTTAGGGTTAAGATTTTATTTTATTTTATTTTATTTTATTTTATTTCAACTTAAGTAAACTCGTAGGTTTAAGTTTATTTAGTTTATTTTATTTATTTTAGTTTATTTTATTTTATTTATTTTTATTTAGGTTTATTTTTATTTCTATTTAGTTTAGTTTATTTATTTTAAGATTATTTATTTTAGTTTAGGTTTTTGATTTTAGGGTTTTCTTTTTTAGGTTTAGGTTTATCTTTTAGTTTAGTTTTATTTTTATTTTAAATTTTAGGTTTAGGTTTTATTTCTTACTTATAGAGTGGTGATGGGGATCCGGGTGGATATGGAGGTAGGGTGGTTATGAAGTGGAGGAGCGATGGAGGTTACAACCATGGTGGTGGAAGGAGGGGATGATATGATTGTGGATCCCGCTACTTGAGAGGTGGTTCACATGGGAATCAAGAAACTAAAGAACAGATCCGACCCGCTATGGAACGTGTCTTTCAAGAGATGAATCTAGTTATCTAGGGTTCTTGATTTGCTTAATGCGTGCTCATTTTTTATCTACGTCATCACTTGTGTCTTAGAAAGCTTGGTCTATTACTTGGTTGATGAAATCCTAAAGAAGAAATGTTGAATCGGAATTTTTTCTTTGTTAAAAAAAAAAACCCAAAAACCCTAAACATAAAACCTAAACCCTATACCCTAAACCCTAAACCCTAAACCCTAAAAACCTTAAACCCTAAACCCTAAACCTTAAACCCTAAAACCCTAAAACCCTAAATCCTCAGCCATAAACCCTAAAATCTAAACCCTAAACCACTAAACCCAAAACCCAAAACCCAAAATCCTAAAACTTAAACCCTACACCCTAAACCCTAAACTAACCTTAAATCCTAAAAATCTAAAAACCTAAACCCAAACAAAATAAAACCTAAAAATAAAATAAATAAAAAGCCTAAACCAAAATAAAATAAAATAATAAAATAAAATCAAAACATAAACTAAAACCTAAATCTAAACCTAAACCTAAACCTAAACCTAAACCTAAACCTAAAAAGAAAATAAAATAAAAATAGAAACTAAACTAAAATAAAATAAATAAAAAGCTAAACTAGAAAAAAAAAGAAAACTTAATAAAATAAAAAACTAAACCTAGAATAAAAATAAAAAAACATAAAATAAAATAAAATTAAAAATAAACATAAATAAAAATAAAAAAATAAAATAAACTGAAATAAATAAGCAATAAACTAAATAAACTTAAACTTACCAGTTTACATAATTTTAAAAATAAAACCCCTAACCCTAAACCCTAAACCCTAAACTGTAAACCCTAAAACCCTAAACCCTAAACCCTAAACCATGAACCCTAAAGCCTAAACCCTAAAACACTAAACCCCAAACCTTAAACCCTAAATCTTAAACCCTAAAAACCTAAAATCCTAAACCCGAAACCTAAAAATAAAATAATATAAAAAATAAAAACTAAATTGAAATAAAATGCATAATAACCTAAACTAAACTAAAAAAATCAAATAACTATAAAAAAAACATAAATAAAATTAAATCTTAATGTAAAATGAAAATAAAATAAACCTAAAATAAAATAAAATAAAGCTAAATAAAAACCTAAACCTAAAAGATAAACCTAAAAATAAAACAAAAATAAAATAAAAAATAAAACCCAAACCAAAAACTTAAATAAAACATACACCTAAAATAAACAAATGAAAATAAACCTAAACCTAAACTAAATTTTAAAAATAAAACCTAAACATAAACCTAAAATAAACTAAACCTAAACTCTAAACTAAATAAAATAAAATAAACTAAAAATAAACCTTAACCTAAATTAAAAAATAAAACCCAAAAATAAACCTAAAATAAAAACCAAAAACCAAAACCTAAAAAAAAAGAAACCAAAACCTAAACCTAAGAATAAAAAATATAACTTAAACCTAAAAATTAAAATAAAATAAACTAAACTAAAAAATAAGCATAAACCTAAAATAAACAAACTAAATTAAATATAAAAATAAAGATAAATAAAATGATAAAAATAAAATAAATTAAAATAAATAAAAATAACCTAAATAAACCTAATCCTACTAGTTTTCTTAATTTTAAAAAAAATCCTATGCCCTAAACCCTAAACCTAACCTAATGTAACTAAATAAATTAAAAAATAATCATCATTAAACCTAAACCTAAACCTAAACCCTAAGAATACGCAGAAACTTGACAGCCGAAACATCCCCATTAACTACGATCATTCCAGATCCGGCGGTGGAGGTGAAGGTTAAGGCGGCGGTTATCGCAATGGTGTTGGGGGATCTGGAGGTCCTGGTGGATACGGAGTTGGTGGTCGGGGTAGTGGTGGTCATGGAGGTAGGAGGAATAATGGAGGTTACAGCCGTGGTGGTGGCTGAGGGGAGAGATCGACGATATTATGGTGGATCCCGCTACTCGAGATGCCAGGGTGGTTCTGATGGGAAGTGGAGAAACTGATGAATGGTCGATCCAATCTGCTCTTTATTTAACTGTGTCTTTATAGTAGAGACAGTTCTAGATATCTATGGTTTTTGATTTACTCTATGCATGCTCATTTTTGATCTATGTCGTCGCTTGTCTTAGAAAACTTGTTGTGTTACTTGGTTGATAAAATCAAAAAGAAGAAATGTTGAATATGAATTTAATCTCTGTTAAAAAAAACCAAAACCCTAAACCCAAAACCTAAAACCAAAATCCTAAACCCTAAAAACCTTAAATGCTAAACCCTAAACCTTAAAACCTAAAACCCTAAACCCTAAACCCTAAACCATAAAACCTAAACTGTAAACCCTAATCCTACAACCCTAAACCCTAAACCCTAAACCTAAAATCAGAACCCTAAACCTAAACCCTAAATCTTAAACCCTCAGAAACACTAAACCTTAACCTATAAAACTAAACCCTAAAACACTAAAACCTAAAACTAAACTAACTAAACCTAAACCCTAAAAAAAACCTAAACCCTAAAGCTAAACCTATACTTTAAATGCTAAACCCTAAAGTAACATTAAACACTAAGCTAACCTTAAAACTTAAACCTTAAACCCAAAACCCTAAACCCTAAAAACCCTAAACCATAATGCCTAAACACTATACCCTAAACCATAACCCTAAACCCTAAAACATAATACCATAAACCCTTAAACCCTAAACATTAAACCCTAAACCTTAAACCCTAAACCTTAAACCCTAAAAACCTAAGAACCTAAATCTAAACTAAATAAAACCTAAAAATAAAATAAATAAAAAACCTAAACCTAAACCTAAAAATAAAATAGAATAAACTTTAAAAATTAATTAAATTAAAATATATAACCTAAACTAAATTAAAAAAAATAAAATAAACTTAAGAATAAAAAATCTAAATAAAATAAAAATTATACTTAAAATAAAAATAAAATAAACCTAAAATAAAATAAAAACTAAATAATAACCTAAACCAAAAAAATAAACCTAAAAATAAAACCTAAAAATAAATAAATACTAAAACCTAAACCCTAAACTAAAAAACCTAGACCTAAAATAAAAATAAAATAAACAAAATAAATAAACTTAAGCCTAAACAAAATAAACTAAACTAAAATAAATAAAACCTAAACCTAAACCTAAAATAAACTAAACTTAAACCATTTACTAATTAAAATAAAATAAACTAAAAAGAAACATAAAGTAAAAAAATAAAATGTAAAAATAAACCTAAAACCTAAACTAAATGAAACCTAAAAATAAAATAAATAAAAAAACTTAAACATAAATAAATAAAATAAAATAAAATTAAAACATGAACTATAACCTAAACTTAAACCCAAAAAAAAAAAACTAAGCTAAAATAAAATAAACAAAACATAAACTAAACTAAAAAATAAAAAACCTAAATAAAATGAAAACAAATCCTAATATTAAAATGAAATAAGGCTAAAAAAATAAAATAAAATCTAAATAAAAACCTAAACCTAAACACTAAACTAAAAAAAATAAAACCTAAACATAAAATAAAAAGAAAATATACCTAAACCAAACTAAAATAAATTAAACTAAAATAAATAAAAAACCTAAACCTAAACCTAAAATAAATTAAACCTAAACATAAACCTAAACTATATAAAATAAAATAATTTAAAAAAAACCTAAACCTAAACTAAAAAATAAAACCTAAAATAAAAACCTAAAACATAAACCTAAAAAAAAACCTAAAAATAAATAATAAACCTAAACCTAAACTTAAAAAACTAAAGTAAAAATAAAATTAAAGTAAAAAAATAAACATAAACCTAAACCTAAACATAAAAATAAAGTAAAATAAAAAACTAAGCTAAAATAAATAAACCTAAATTAAATAAACTAAACTAAATATAAATAAAAAATAAGCAAAATTCAAAATAAAATATAAAATAAACAAAAATAAATAAAAAATAAACTAAATAAACCTGAACCTACCAGTTTACTTAATTAAAAAAAACCATAACCCTAAATCCTAAACCCTAAAACTAACCTTAAACCTTCAACCCAAAACCCCAAACCCTAAATCCTAAACCTATAACCCTAAACTTACAACACTAAACCCTAAACCCTAAACCCTAAACACTTAACTAACCCTAAACCCTAAATAAAATAAATAAATAAATAATAAAAAAGCCCTAGCCCTCAACCCTAAACCCTAAAATAAACCCTAAACCCTTAAGCTTCAACCCTAAAACCCTAAACCCTAAACCCTAAAACCTACAACCCTAAACCCTAAACGTTAAACACCAAACCATGAACCCTAAACCCTAAACCCTAAAAACCTAAAAACTTAAACTTAAACTAAATAAAACCTAAATATAAAATAAATAGAAAAACTTCAACCTAAATAAAATAAAATAAAATAAAAGCCTAAACTAAAACCTAAACCTAGACATAAACCTAAACCTAAACATAAATATAAAATAAAATAAAAACTAAAACTAAAATAATATAAAATAAATAAAAACCTAAACTAAACTAAACTAAAAAATAAACCTAAAAAAACCTGAATAAAATAAAAACTAAACATAAGATACAAATAAAATAATTCAAAAATAAAATAAAAGCTAAATGTAAGATATAAATAAAAGTAAACCTAAACCTAAACTAAAAAATAAAACCTAAAAATAACTTGAAACCTAAACCTAAAAAAATAAATAAAAACCTAAACTTAAACATAAAAAAAAATTATTCTAAAAAATAAACATAAACATAAACTTAAAAAATAAACTGAAATAAAAAAATGTAAACTAGAATAAATAAAGCTAAAATAAATAAACTAAACTAAATAAAAAAATAAAGCTAAATAAAAATAAAAAATAAAATAAACTAAAATAAATAAAAAATAGACTTAATAAACTTAAAACTATCGATTTTCTTTATTTTTTAAATAAAACCTAAACCCTAAGCAACAAACCCTAAACCTATATCCCAAAACCCTAAACCCTAAACCCTAAACCCTAAAACTAACCCTAAACCCTAAATGCTAAACCTACAAACCTAAACCCTAAACCCTAAATAAATAAAAAAAGAAAAAATTCCTAACCATAAACCCTAAACCCTAAACCCGAAAACCCATAACCATAAAACTTAAACCCTAAGCCCTAAACCATAAACCCTAAACCCTAAAACCTACAACCCTAAACCCTAAGAAGCTAAAAACATAAACATAAATAAAACCAAAAATAAAAATAAATAAAAAACTTAAACTAAAATAAAATAAAAATAAAATAAAATAAAAACATAAACAAAATTTAAACCTAAACCTAAACCTGAAAATAAAATAAAATAAAATAAAAACTAAGCTAAAATAAAATAAATAAAAACTAAACTAAACTAAAAAAATAAAAAACTTAAATACAATGAAAACTAAACCTAAAATAAAATAAAACTAAAACTAAATAAAAACCTAAACCTAAAAAAAACCTAAAATAATTAAAAATTAAAACCTAAACCCTAAACCAAAAAATACCTTAACCTAAAATAAAAATAAAATAAACCTATACCTAAACCTAAACTAAAATAAATAAAATAAACCTAACCTAAAAATAAACCTAAAAAATAATAATAAAATAAAACTAAACCTAAAAGACAAAATGAAAATAAAACTAAGCTAAAAAATAAACCTAAACCTAAAAAATAAACTAAAATAAAAAACTTATACTAAAATAAATAAACTAAACTAAATAAAAATAAAAAATAAACCTAAATAAAAATCAAAAGTAAAATAAACTAAAACAAATAAAAAATAAACTAATTAAACTAAATAAACCTAAACCTACTAGTTTACTTAATTTAAAAAAAAAAACCATAAACCCTAAATCCTAAACCCTAAAACCCAAAACCCTAAACACTAAACCTACAACCATAAACCCTAAACCAAGAAACCGTAAACCCTAAACCCTAAAAGCGTAAACCCTAAAACCCAAAATCATAAACCCCAAACCCTAAACCCTAAACCCTAAACCCTAAACCCCTATCCCTAAACCTATACCTAAAGTAACTAAATAAATTAAAAAGTAAACCTAAGCCATAAAATCTAATAAACTTATACCAAAACCTAAACCCTAAGAATGGGCAGAACCTTGATGGTAGGAATATCACCATCAAATAGGCTCAATCTAGATCTGTAGGTGGAGGCAAAGGCGGATGCAGCTTTTATCACAGTGGTGTTGGGGATCTAGAGGTTCTGGTGGATATAGAGGTGGTGGTAAGAGTAGAGGTGGTTATGAAAGCAAGAGGAACGATGATGGTTAGAGTCATGGTGGTAACAGAGGGAGAGATTGGGGATGTGATGGTGGATTATGCAACTCGAGAGGCCGGGGTTGTTCTAATGGGAACTGGAGAAACTGAAGAGCGGTCAATTCGATCCGCTTCTTATGGAACTGTGTCTTTACACTAGATACATTTCTAGTTATCTATGGTTTTTTATTTTGGCTATTAGTGCTCATTTTTTATCTATGTCATCCCTTGTGTCTTAGAAAACTTGGTGTGTTACTTGGTTGATCAAATCAAAAAGAAGAAATGTCAAATATGAATTTGTTCTTCGTTAAAAAAAAACCAAAAACCAAAAACCTTAAACTAAAACTTGAACCCTAAAGCTAAAACGTAAATGTTAAACCCTAAAACCCCTAAACCCCAAACCCTTAATTGTAAACCATAAAACACTAAATCCTAAACCTACAACCCTAAACCTAAAACATTAAACTCTAAACCCTAAACCCAAAACACTTAACTAATCCTAAAACATAAATAAAATAAATAAATATAAAAACCCTAGCCCTCAACCCTAAACCCTAAAATAAACCTTAAACCCTTTAGCTTCAACCCTAAAACTTAAACTGAAACCCTAAACTCTAAACCCTAAACCCTAAACCCTAAACCCTAAAACCTACAACCCTAAACCCTAAACCCTAAACACCAAACCATAAACACTAAACCTTAAACCCTAAAAACCTAAAAGCCTAAAAACCTAAACCTAAACTAAATAAAACCTAAATATAAAATAAATAAATAAACTTAAACCTAAATAAAATAAATAAAGTAAAATAAAATTAAAACCTAAACTAAAACCTAAACTTAGACCTAAACCTAAACCTATACCTAAATATAAAATAAAATAAAAACTAAAACTAAACTAAAATAAAATAAATAAAAACCTAAACTAAATTAAACTAAAAATAAACCTAAAAAACTTGAATAAAATAAAAACTAAACGGAAGATACAAATAAAATAATCCAAAAATAAAATAAAAACTAAACATAAGATATAACTAAAAGTAAACCTAAACCTAAACTAAAAAATAAAACCTAAAAATAACCTAAAATTTAAACCTAAAAATATAAAATAAAAACCTAAACTTAAACCAAAAAAATAAAAATAAACAAAACTAAACTAAAAAATAAACATAAACTTAAATCTAAAAAATAAATTGAAATAAAAAATGTAAACTAGAATAAATAAAACTAAAATAAATAAAATAAATAATATAAATAAGATAAGAAAAATAAAGCTAAATAAAAAATAAACTAAATAAATTTAAACTTATCAATTTTCTTAATTTTTTAAATAAAACCTAAACCCAAAGCCACAAACCCTAAACCCTATATCCCAAAACCCTAAACCCTAAAACTAACCCTAAACCTAAACCCTAAACCTACAACCCTAACCCCTAAACTAACCCTAAACCCTAAACCCTAAATAAAAAAATATAAAAATAGAAAAGAAAATCCTAACCCTAAACCCTAAACCCTAAAACCCAAAACCATAAAACCTAACCCTTAAACCCTAAACCTTAAACCCAAAACCATAAAACTTACAACCCTAAACCCTAAGAAGCTAAAAACCTAAACCTAAACTAAATAAAACCAAAATCAAAAATAAATAAAAAACCTAAACCAAAACAAAATAAAAATAAAATAAAATAAAAAACATAAATAAAAACCTAAACCTAAACCTAAACCAAAAAAGAAAATAAAATAAAATAAACAAAATAAAATAAATAAAAACCTAAACTAAACTAAAAAATAAAAAACTTAAATACAATATAAACTAAACCTAAAATAAAAATAAAATAAACCTAAAATAAAATAAAATAAAAATTAAATAAAAACCTAAACCTAAAAAAACCTAAAAAAAAAATTAAAACCTAAACCCTAAACAAAAAAAATACCTTAACCTAAAATAAAAATAGAATAAACCTAAACCTAAACCTAAACCTAAACCTAAACTAAAATAAATAAAAGATAAACCTAACCTAAAATAAAAACCTAAAACCTGAACCTAGAGAAATAAAATAAAAACCTAAACCTAAACCTAAAATAATAAAATAAAACCTAAACCTAAAACACAAAATACAAATAAAACTAAACTAAAAAATAAACCTAAAGCTAAACCTAAACCTAAAAAATAAACTAGAAAAACCTATACTAAAATAAATAAACTAAACTAAATAAAAATAAATAAAACCTAAATAAAAATCAAAAGGAAAATAAACTAAAATAAATAAAAAATAAACTAATTAAACTAAATAAACCTAAACCTACTAGTTTACTAAATTATAAAAAAAACCATAAACACTAAATCCTAAACCCTAAAACTGAAAACCCTAAACCCTAAACCCTAAACACTAATCCTACAACCCTAAACCCTAAACCAAGAAACCCTAAACCCTAAACCCTAAAAGTGTAAACCCTAAAACCCAAAACCATAAACCCTAAACCGTAAACCCTAAACCCTAACTCTAAACCCTGCATAAACCCCAAACCCTAAACTTATACCTAAAGTAACTAAAAAATAAAAAGTAAACCTAAACCATAAAACCTAATAAACCTATACCTATACCTAAACCCTCATAATGGGTAGAACCTTGATGACAGGAATATCACACTCAGCTAAGCTCAATCTAGATATGTAGGTGGAGGCGAAGGCAGATGTGGCCATTATCACAGTGGTGGTGTGGGATCTGGAGGATCTGGTGGATATGGAGGTGGTGGTGGCAGTGGTGGAAGAGAGGAACGAAGAAGGTTAGGTCATGGTTGGGAGGAGAGATTGGGGATATGATGGTGGATTAAACTACTCGAGAGGCCGGGGTTATTCTAATGGGAACTGGAGAAACTAAAGAACGGTCAATTCGATCTGCTTCTTATGGAATTGTGTCTTTACTTTAGATACGATTCTAGTTATCTAGGGTTTTTTATTTTTACTATCAGTGCTCATTTTTTATCTATGTCATCCCTTATGTCTTAGAAAACTTGGTGTGTTACTTGGTTGAACAAATCGAAAAGAAGAAATGTCAAATATAAATTTGTTCTTTGTTAAGAAAAACCAGAAACCAAAAACCCTAAACTAAAACATGAACCCTAAACCTAAAACGTAAATGCTAAACCCTAAAACCCTTAAACCACAAACCCTAAATCGTAAACCCTAAAACCTAAACCCTAAACCTTAAACCCTAAATCTTAAACCCTAAACCATAAATTCTAAATCGTAAACCCAAAAAACAAAAAAAAAATAAGAAAACCCCTAAACCTTAAACCTTGTACTAATCCTAAACCCTAAACCCTAAACCTTAAACCCCAAACCTTAAACCCTATATTAATCCTAGACCCTAAACCCTAAACCCTAAACTATAAAAAGCTAAAAACTTGAACTTAAACTAAATAAAACCTAAAAATAAATTAAATAAAAAACCAAAACCAAAGTAAAATATAAAAATAATAAAACAAAAACATAAACTAAAACCTAAACCTAAACCTAAACCCAAAAAGAAAATAAAATAAAAATAGAAACTAAATTAAGTTAAAATAAATAAAAATCTAAACTAAACTGAGAAATGAGAAAACCTAAATAAAATAGGAACTAAACCTAAAATAAAATTAAAATAAACCTAAATTAAAATAAAATAAAAACTAAATAAAAACATAAACCTAAGTAATAAACTTAAAAATAAAACCTAAAAATAAATAAAAAAATAAATCCTAAACCCTAAACTAAAAAAACCTAAAATAAAAATAAAATAAACCTAATCCTAAACTAAAAAAATTAAACCTAAAATTAAACTGAAAATAAAAACATAAAACCTAAACCTAAAAAAAATAAAATAAAACCTAAACTTAAACCTAAAAATAAAAACCTAAACCTAAAATATAAAATAAAAGAAAACTAAACTAAAAAAATAAAACCATACTTAAAAAATAAACTAAAATAAAAAACCTAAAATAAAATAAATAAACCTAAAATAAATAAACTAAAATAAATAAAAATGAAAATAAACCTAAATAAATACAAAAATAAAATAAACTAAAATAAATCAATAAAAGAAACTAAATAAATATAAACCTACTAGTTTACTTAGTTTAAAAAAAAAATCCCAAACCCCAAACCCTAAAATTAACCCTAATCCCTAAACCAAAAACCTTAAAACAACCCTAAACCATAAACCCTAAACCCTAAAAACATACACCCTAAACCCTAAACCCTAAACCCTAAAACCCTAACCTAAACCATAAACCCTAAACCCTAAAACCTACAACCCTAAACCCAAAACACTAAAACATAAAATAAATCCTAAAAAATTTAAAATCCAAAACCTAAACAAAATAAATCCTAAAAATAACATAAATAAAAGAACATAAACCTAGATAAAATATAATAAATAAAATAAAATAAAAACCTAAACTAAAACCTAAACCTAAACCTAAACCTAAACCTAAAAGAAAAATATAATAAAATAAAAAATCAAAACTAAACTAAAATAAAATAAATAAAAACCTAAACTAAAAATAAAATAAAATAAACTTAAAAATAAGAAACCTTAATAAAATAAAACCTAAATGTAAAATAATAATAAAAATAAAATAAAATAAATAAAATTATAAAAACTAAATAAAAACCTAAACCTAAAAAATAAAAATAACAATAAAACCTAAAATGAATAAAAATTAGAACCTAATCCATAAACAAAAAAAAAAAAAAACCTAAACCTAAACTAAAATAAATGAAACTAAAATAAATAAAACCTAAAATAAACCTAAGAATAAAAAACCTAAATAACATAATAACTATATGAAAAATAAAAATAAAATAAACCTGAAATAGAATAAAATAAAAACTAAATAAAATCTTAAACCTAAAAAATAAAACTTTAAAAAAATAAAAAAATAAAACATAAACCATAAATTAAAAGAACCCTAAAACTAAAATAAATGAAATAAATAAAATAAAATAAATCTAAACTAAAATAAACTAAAAAAAAATCTAAACCTAAACTAAATAAAATAAAATATGATAAAAATGAACCTAAATCTGAACAAAAAAATAAAACCTAAAAATAAACCTAAAATAAAATCCTAAAACCTAAACCTAAACTTAAAAATAAAAAATAAAACCTAAACAAAAGAAAAATAAAAATAAAACTCAACTAAAAAATAAACCTAAACCTAAACATGAACCTAAAAAATTAACTAAAATAAAAACTGAAACTAAAATAAATAAACCAAACTAAATAAAAATTAAATATTAAAAATAAAATAGGCTAAAAAAAAATCTAAATAAGCCTAAACCTGCAGGTTTACTTAATTAAAAAAAGCCTAAACCTTAAACCCTAAACCCTGAACCCTAAAAACTCTAAAAACCCTAAACCCTAAAGCCTAAACACTAAAGCCTAAACCCTAAACCCTAAACTCTGATCCCTAACCCTAAACCCTAAACCCTAAACCCTGAAACTCTAAACCCTAAACCCCTAAACCCTAAACCGTAAACCCTAAATCCTAAACATAAAAATAAAATATTTAAAAAAACCTAAACCTAAATAAAATAAAAAAATAAAATAAAATAAAAACTAAAACTAAAACTTAAACATAAACCTTAAAAAAAACTAATAAAAATAAAACTAAACTAAAAAATAAACATAAAACTAAACCTAAACCTTAAAAATAAACTAAAATAAAAAATCTACACTAAAATAAATAAACTAAACTAAATAAAAATAGAAAATAATCCTAAATATAAATAACACATAAAAAATAAACTAAATATACTAAATAAACCTAAACCAACCAGTTTACTTAATTTTTAAAAAAACCTTAAACCATAAATCCTAAACCTTAAACCTTAAACCCTAAACACTAATAAACCTACAACCCCAAACCCTTAACCCTAAACCATCAACCCTAAAAAACCCTAAACCTTAAACCCTAAACCCTAACCCTAAGCACTCAACCCTAAAATCCTAAACTCTAAACGCTAAAATAAACCTAAACCCTAAGAATGGGCAGAACCTTGACGACAGGAACATCACCGTCAACAAAGCTCAGTCTAGATCTGGCAATGGAGACAAAGAGGTTATCTTAGTGGCTGGAGGATGGAGGATGTGGAGGTGGTGGCAGTGGTCATGGAGGTGAGGACCGATGGAGGTTACCATGGTGGCGAGAGAGGTCCGATATGATGGTGGATCCCACTACTTGTGATGTGGTTGTTCATGGGAGTCGGATAAATAAGAACCAATGATCCATCCATTGCTTATGGAACCCCAAGAGATAATTCAAGTTATCTAAGGTTTTTGATTTGCTCTATGGATGCTCATTTTTCTTCTATGTTGTCGCTTGTGTCTTAAAAAACTTGGTGTGTTACTTGGTTGATGAAATCAAAAAGAAGAAATGTTGAATATGAATTTGTTCTCTATTAAAAAAAAACCAAAACCCTAAACCCTAAACCTAAAACCTAAACCCTAAACTCTAAACCCTAAAACCTAAAAACCCTAAACCCTAAAACCTAAACCCTAAACCTTAAACATACAACCCTAAACCTTAAACCCTAAACTCTAAACCCTAAACCCTAAGAATAAAAAATCTAGATAAAATAAACCTAAGAATAAAAAACCTAGATAAAATAAAAATAATTGTAAAATAAAAATTAAATAAATGTAAAATAAACCTAAAATAAAATAAAATAAAAATTAAACAAAAACTTAAACCTAAGAAATAAACCTAAAAATAAACCTTAAAAATAAATAAAAAATAAAACTTAAATCCTAGATTAAAAAAAACCCTAAACATAAAATAAAAATAAAAGAAAAAATAAAATAAACTTAAACCTAAACTAAAATAAACTGCACTAAAAAAAATAAAACCATAATATAAACCTAAAATAAACTAAACCTACACCGTATACTAGATAAAATAAAATAAATTAAAAATAAACCTAAACGTAAACTAAATAAAAACTAAAACTAAAATAAATAAAAAAACATAAACCTAAATAAAATAAAATAAAAAAGTAAAATAAAAACATAAACTACAACCTAAACCCAAACCCAAACCCAAAAAATAAAAATAAAATAAATAAAAACTTAAGCTAAAAAAAAACTAAATAAAAAAAACTAAACCTAAAATAAAAATGAAAACCCAAAATTAAATAAAATAAAATCTAATTAAAAACCTAAAAATTAAAAATAAAACCTAAAAATAAATAAAAAATAAAACCTAAACCCTAAACTAAAGGAAAAAGCTAAACCTAAAATAGAAATAAAATAAAACTAAACCTAAACCTAGACTAAAATAAACTAAACTAAAATAAGTAAAACCTAAACCTAAACCTAAAATAAACTAATCCTAAACCTAAACCTATACTAAATAAAATAAATAAACTAAACATAAACTAAAAAATAAAACCTAAAAATAAACCTAAAATAAAAACCTAAAACCTAATACTAATATAATAAAATAAAAACCAAAACTTAAACATAAAAATAAAAAATAAAACCTAAACCTAAAAAATAAAATAAAAATAAAACTAAAGTAAAAAATAAACATATACCTAAACCTAAACCTTAAAAAGAAACTTAAATAAAAAACATAAAATAAAATAAATAAACCTAAATAAAATAAACTAAACTAAATATAAATAAAAATAAAAAAACAAAATAAGCTGAAATAAATAAAAAATAAACTAAATAAACCTAAACCTACCAATTTCCTTAATTTTAAAAAATAAGAAAAATTAAAATAATAAAAAAAAACCTTACCTCTAAACCATAAACCCTAAAACTAACCCTAAACCTACAACCCTAAACCTTCAACCCTAAACTGTAAAAGTAACACTAAACCATAAGCCCTAATCTTATAACCCTAAACCTACAACACTAAAAGCTAAACCCTAAACTGTAAACTAACCATAAATCCTAAATCCTAAACCCTAAACCTTAAATAAATAAATAAAAATAAAAACCCTAACCTTAAACACTAAACCCTAAAACAAACCCTAAACCCTAAATTCTTAACCTACAACCCTAAACCCTAAAATTTTAAATCCTAATCCCTAAACCCTAAACCCTAAACTCTAAACCCTAAAACCTACAACCCTAAACCTTAAACCCTAAACCTTAAACACTAAACCCTAAACCCTTAAAACTTAAACCTAAACTTAATAAAACCTACAAATAAAATAAATAATAAAACCTAAACCTAAATAAAATATAAAAAAATTATATTAAATAAAAACCTAAACTAAAACCTAAACCTAAATGTCAACCTAAACCTAAACCTAAACCAAAAAACAAAATAAAATAAAAATAAAAACTAAACTAAAAATACATCAATAAAAACCTTAACTAAACTAAAAAATAAAATAAACCTAAAATAAGAAAACCTAAATAAAATAAAAATTAAACAAAAGATAAAAACAAAATAAAATAAAACTAAATAAAAACATAAACCAAAAAAATAAACCAAAAAATAAATAAGTAATAAAACCTAAACCATAGACTAAAATAAAAAAAATATAAACATATAATAAACAAAATAAAATAAACATAAACCTATACTAAAATAAACTAAACAAAAATAAATAAAACATAAACTAAACTTAAATTAAAGTAAACCTAAACCCAAAACTAAATAAAATAAAATAAACTAAAAATAAATCTAAACCTAAACTAAAAAAATAATACCTAAAAATAAACCTAAAATAAAAACATAAAACCTAAACCTAAAATAAAAAAAATAAAAACCTAAACCTAAACCTAAAAATAAAAAATAAAACCTAACCCTAAAAAAACAAAACTATAAAATAAACATAAACTTAAACCTAAACCTAAAAAATAAACTAAAATAAAAAAATGTAAATTAAAATAAATAAAATAAAAAATTAACCTAAATATAATAAAAAATAAAATTAATGAAAATAAATAAATAAAAGCGAAATAAACCTAAACCTAGTTTTCTTAATTTTTTTTAAAAAAACCCTAAACCTTAAACCCTAAACCCTAAACCCTAAATCCCAAAACCCTAAACCCTAACCCCTAAACCCTAAACCTGAAACTTAAAACCATAAACCCAAAACTAACCCTAAACCTTAAACCTAAATAAATAAAAAATGATAAAAAAACCCAAACCCTAACCCCTAAACCCTAAACCCTAAACCCTAAACCCTAAACCATAAACCCTAAACCCCAAACCCTAACCCTAAAAACTCAACCTTAAACCCTAAAACTGACAACCCTAAACCACAAACCCTAGACCCTAAACCCTAAACCCTAAACTAACCCTAAACCCTAAACCCTAAAAAGCTAAAAGCTAAACCCTAAACTAAATAAAACCTAAAAATAAAATCAATAAAAGAACCTAAACCAAAATAAAAAAAAATAAAATAAATAAAATAAATATAAACTAAACCTAAACCTAAACCTAAACCAAACCTAAACCTAAAAAGAAAAAAAAACTAAAATAAAATAAAATAAATAAAAACTAAACTAAACTAAAAAATCAAAAACCTAAATAAAATAAAACTAAACCTAAAATAAAAATAAAATAAAGCAAAAATAAGATAAATTAAAAATTCAATAAAAACCTAAACCTAAAAAAACCTAAAAATAAAACCTAAAAATAAATAAAAAATAAAACCTAAACCTTATAATAAAAAAACCTAAACCTTAGATAAGAATAGAATATAGCTAAACCTAAACTAAAATAAAATAAAATAAACTTAGAAAACCTAAACCTAAACTAAAGAATAAAACCTAAAAAAACCTAAAGTAAAACCTAAAACCTAAACCTAAGAAAATAAAATAAAAACCTAAACCTGAACGTAAAATAAAAAAAAAACTAAACCTAAAAAATAAAATAAAACTAAAATAAAACTAAACTAAAAAACAAACCTAAATAGAAAACCTAAACTAAATAAACTAAATTAAATAAATATAAACCTAAACCTAATAGTTTACTTAATTTAAAATAACCATAAACCCTAAATCCTAAACCCAAAACCCTAAACTCCGAACCCTAAACCGATAACCCTAAACCCTAAACCTTAAAAAATCCTAAACCCTAAATCTTAAACCCTAACCCTAAACCCTAAACCCTAAATGCCAAACCCTAAACCCTAAACTCTAAACCCTAAACTCACCCTAAACCCTAAACCCTAAACCATAAAAGAAAACAAAAACTAAAATAAAATAAAATAAATAGAAACCTAAACTAAACTAAAAAAAGAAAATACCTAAATAAATTAAAAAACTAAACCTAATAAATAAACTAAATAAAATAAAAACAAAATGAAAACCTAAATAAAATAAACCAAAAAAATGAAAAACAAAATAAACTAAAATATATAAAAGATAAACTAAATAATCCTAAACCTACAAGTTTAAATAATTTAAAAAAAACCCTAACCCTAAACCTAAACCCTAAACCCCAAATCCTAAGCCTACAACCTTAAATCGTAAACCTAAATCCTAAAACCTTAAACCCTACACCCTAAACCCTAAACCTAATCCCTAAAACCTAAACCCTAAACCCTAAACCCTCTAAACCTAAACTAAATAAAACCTAAAAAATAAATAAATAAATAAACTGAAACCTAAATAAAATAAAAGAATAAAATAAAATTAAAACCTAAACCTAAGCCTAAAAATAAAATAATATATAGAATAGAAATTAAATTAAAATAATATAAATAAAAATCTAAAATAAACTAATAAAATAAAATAAACTTAAAAATAAAAAATCTAAATAAAATAAAAACTAAACATAAAATAAAAATAAAATAAACCTAAAATAAAACCTAAATAAAAACCTAAACCCAAAGATAAACCTAAAAATAAAACCTAAAAATAAATAAAAAAAACACAAACCAGAAACTAAAAAAAAACTTAAACCTAAAATAAACAAAATAAAATAAACCAAAACCAAAACAAAATAAACTAAACTAAAATAAATAAAACCTATACCTAAACCTAAAATAAACTAAACCTAAATGCCAAACTAAATAAAATAAAATAAACTAAAAATAAACCTCAACTTAAACTAAAAAATAAAACCAAAAAAATAAACCTAAAATAAAAACCAAAAACTTAAACCTAAAAAATAAAATAAAACCTAAACCTAAACCTAAACCTAAAAGTAAAAAATAAACCTTAAACCTATAAAATAAAATAAAAATAAAACTAAACTAAAAAATAAACATAAACCTAATATATAAACTAAAATAAAATAACCTAAAATAAATGAACTAAACTAAATAAAAATTAAAAATTAAATGAAATAAACTAAATAAAAAATAAACTAAATTAACCTAAACCTACCAATTTTCTTAATTTTTTTTTAAAAAAACCCAAAACCCAAAACCTTAAACCCTAAGCCCTCAATCATAAACCCTAAACCCTAAACATAACCTAAAGTAACTAAATAAATTAAAAAAGAATCATAAACCCTAAAACCTAATAAACCTAAACCTAAACCTAAACCCTAAGAATGGGCATAACCTTGATGGCAGGAACATCACTGTCCACAAGGCTCAGATCTAGCGGTGGAGGCAAAAGCGGAGGTGATAGAGGAGGTGATAGTTATCGTAGTGCTGGTGGCCAATCTGGAGGTGTTGGTGGATATGGAGGTGGTGGTTATGGAGGCACGTGGATCGACGAAGGTTACAACTGTGGTGGTGGCGAAGGGGAGAGATTGGAGGTAACATGGTCAATCCTACTACTCGAGAGGCTGGGGTGGTTTTGATGGGAACTAGACAAACTGAAGAACGCCTGATCCGATCTGCTGCATATGGAACTTTGTCTTTATAGTAGAGATAAATCTAGTTATCTAGGGTTTTTGATTTGCTCTATGCATGCTCATTTTTTATCAATGTCATCGCTTGTGTCTTAGAAAATTTTGTGTTGGTTGGGAAATCAAAAGAAGAAATGTTGAATCTAAATTATTCTCGTTAAAAAATAAAACCCTAAACCTAAACCCTAAACCCTAAACCCTAAAACCCTAAACCTAATCCCTAAACCTAAACCCTAAAACCTAAACCTAAACCCTAAACCCTAAACCCTAAACCCTAAACCCTAAACCCTAACCCTAGCCCTAAACCTTAAACCCTAAACCCTAAACTAACCCTAAACACTAAGAAAACCCTAAACCCTAAACCCTAAAAACCCTAAACCCTAAAGCCCAAACACTAAACCCTAAATCGTAAACCCTAAACCCTAACCCTAAACCCTAAACCCTAAAACCTAAAACCTAAACCCTTAAACCATAAACTCTAAACCCTAAACCATAAACCATAAACCCTAATAACCTAAAAACATAAACTTAAAAATAAAAATAAATAAAAAAATCTAAACCTAAACCTAAAAATAAATAAAATAAAATAATAAAAATAAATTAAATGAAAGAAATAAAAACCTAAACTAAACTACAAAACATAAAATAAACTTAAGAATAAAAACTAAATTTAAAATAAGAATAAAATAAACCAAGAAGAAACTAAAATAAAAAATAAATTAAAACCTAAACCTAAAAAAAATAAACCTAAATTAAACCTAAAAATAAATAAAAAATAAAACCTAAACCCTAGAATAAAAAAACCTAAAACTTAAATAATAAAATAAAATAAATAATATAAAATAAACCTAAACCTAAACTAAAATAAATAAACTAAAATATGTAAAAACTAAAATAAACTAAACCTAAACCCTAAACTAAATAAAAGAAAATAAATAAAAAAATAAACCTAAACCAAAATTAAAAAAAATAATACCTAAAAATAAACATAAAATAAAAACCTAAAACCTAAAATACAAATAAAAAAACCTAAACCTAAATATAATAAAAAAAATTAAATAAAAAAAAACATAAACTAGAACCTAAACCTAAACCTAAACCCAAAAATCAAATCAAATAAAAAATAAAAACTAAACTAAAATAAAATAAATAAAAACCTAAAATAAACAAAAATAAATAAAAAACCTAAATAAAATAGAAAGTAATGCTAAAATAAAAATGAAATAAACTTAAAATAAAATAAAATAAAAACTAAATAAAAACCTAAACTTAAAAATTAAAACCTAAAAATAAATAAATAATAAAACCTATACCCTAAACTAAAAAAAACCTAAACCTAAAATAGGAATGAAATAAACCAAAACTTAAACTAAAATATATAAAACCTAAACCTAAACTAAATAAAATATAATAAACCTAAACCTAAACTAAACAATAGAACCTAAAAATAAACCTAAAATGAAAACATAAAAGCTAAATCTAAAATTAAAACTAAACCTAAAGCTAAAAATAAAATAGAATAAAAAATAAAAACTAGACTAAAATAAAATAAATAAAAACCTAAACTAAACTAAAAAAAAAAACCTAAAACTAAAAAGAACTAAATAAAATAAAAGCTAAACCTAAAATAAACATTAATTAAGCCTAAAATATAATAAAATAAATACTAAAAAAACCTAAGCCTAAAATATAAACCTACACTAAAAAAAACCTAAACCAAAATTAAAAATAAAATAAGCAAAATAAAATAAAGCAAAACTAAAATAAACTAAACTAAAATAAATAAAACATAAACCTAAACCTAAAATAAACAAAACCTAAACCTAAACCTAAACTAAATAATATAAAATAAACTAAAAATAAACCTAAACCTAAGTTAAAACATTAAACCTAAAATTAAACCTAAAATAAAAACCTAAAACCTAAACCTAAAAAAATAAAATAACAACCTAATCCTAAACCTAAAATAAAAAATAAAACCTAAAACTAAAAAGTAAACTAAAAATAAAACTAAACTAAAAATAAACCTAAACCTAAACCTAAACCTTAAAAATAAACAAAAATAAAAAAACCTACATTAAAATAAATAAACTTAAAATAAATAAACTAAACTAAATAAACTAAAATAAATAAATACCCTAAACCCTAAACACTAAAACCCTAAACCCTAAACCTTAAACTCTAAAGCCTAAACCCTAAACAACCCCAAACCATAAAAGCCTAAACCCTAAACCCAAAACCTAAACCTAAACACTATGCCTAAACCCAAAACCATAAACCCTAAACTAAATCCTAAACTAACCCTAAACCCAAAGCTATCCCTAAACCCTAAACCCTAAAATCTAAAAACCCTAAAGCCTAAAACTATACCCTAAACCCTAACCCTATTGGAAGTGCTAGTGGATATGATGGTGGATATGGAGGTGGTGGTTATGGAGGCAAGATCTAGAGGTGGAGGATATGGAGGTGCTAATGGATCTGGAGGTGCTAGTGGATATGGAGATGGTGGTTGGAGGCGAAAGGAGTGATAGAGGTTACATTCAGTGGTGATGGTAGAGGGATAGATTAGAGATATGATGGAGGATCCTACTACTCATGAGGTGAGGGTGGTTTGACTGGAACTAGAGAAACTGAAGAACAGTCGATCGGATCTGCTTATGGAATTGGGTCTTTATAGTAGAGATGATTCTAGTTATCTAGGGTATTTGATCTACTCTATAAGAGCTCATTTTTTTGTATGTCGTCGCTTCTATCTTAGAAAACTTGGTCTGCTACTTGGTCAACAAAATTGAAAAGAGGAAATGTTGAATCTAAATTTCTTCTCTATTAAAAAAAACTGTAAACCCTGAACCCTAAACCCCAAACAAAAACCTAAACCCTAAACCTTACACCCTAAAAACTCTAAAATGCTAACCCTAAACCCTAAACCTTAAACCCTAAACTCTAAAGCCTAAATCTTAAACCCTAAACTAACCTAAACCCTAAACCCTAAAGCCAAAACTAACCTAAATCCTCAACCCGAAACTAACCTAAACACTTAACACTAAATCCTAAACCCTAAACTAACCTAAACCCTAAACCCTAAATCCTAAACCCTAAACCTAAAATTAAACCCAAACATAAAATAAACATAAAAAAACCTAAAATAAAATAAAATAAAAAATAGATAAAAACCTAAACCAAAAAAATAAATCAAAAAATAAAACCTAAAAATAAATAAAAAATAAAACCTAAACCTAAAATAAACAAAATAAAATAAACCTAAACCTAAACTAAAATAAACTAAATTAAAATAAAGAAAACCTAAACCTGAACCTAAAATAAACTAAAGCTAAACCCTAAACTAAATAAAATCATATAAACTAAAAATAAACCTAAACCTAAACTAAAAATTAAAACATAAAAATAAACCTAAAATAAAACCTAAAAACCGAAAATAAAAAATAAGACATAAACTTAAAAAGTAAAATTAAAAAAAAACCAAACTAAAAAATAAGCATAAACTACAGATAATCCAAAAAAAAATTAAAATAAAAAACCTAAACTAAAATAAATAAACTTAAATGTAAATAAAAATAAAAATAAAAACCTAAGTAAAAAAATAAAACAATATAATGAAACTAAAAATAAATTAAATAAACCTAAACCTACCTTTTACTTAATTTATTTTAAAAAAAAAAACCCCAAACCCTAAACTCTAAACCTAAACCTAATCCCCTAAACTAACCCTAAACCTACTTAAAAACCTACAACCCTAAACCTACTTTCCTAAACCCTAAACCCTAAACCATAAACCTTAAACCCTAAACTTTAAAAACCTAAACCCTAAACTCTAAACTAACCCTAAACCCTAAACCCTAAACCCTAAAACCCTAAACTCAAACTCTAAACCTAATCTAAACCCTTTAAACCCTAAACTAAAGTAAACCTAAACACCCTAAACTCTGAAAACCCTAAACACTAAACCCTAAACCCTAAACCCTCAACCCTCAAAACCCTAAACCCTAAAGACTAAATCCTCAACCCTAAACCTTAATCCCTAAATTAATCCTAAACCCTAAGCTAACCTAAACCTAAACCCTAAACCCTAAAAGCCTAACCCTAAAGCCTAAAAATAAAATTAAACCTTAAAACTTAAAATAAAATTAAACCCTAAACTAAATCCTTAAACATAATAAAAAATAAATAAAATAAAAAAATAAAATAAATAAAATAAAATAAAATAAAATAAATAAAAAAGTAAAATAAATATAATAATAAAATAAAATAAAAATAAATAAACCTAAATAAATATACCTAAAATAAATAATAAAATAAAAATAAAATAAAAAAGTAAAAATAAAGTAAAATATAATAAATAAAATAAAACTTAATCCTAAAATTAAAATAAATTAAACCTAAACCTAAACTTAGAATAAATAAAATAAAATAAACTAAAAATAACCTAAACCTAAACTAAAAAATAAAGACTAAAAATAAACATAAAATAAAAACCTAAAACCTAAACCTAAAAAATATAATAAAAACCTAAACCTAAAAATAAAAAATAAAATCTAAAACTAAAAAAAGAAAATAAAACTCAACTAAAAAATAAACTTAAACTGAAACATAAACCTAAGAAATAAACTAAAATAAAAAACCTAAACTAAAATAATTAAACCTAAAATAAATAAACTAAAATAAAGAAAAATAAAAAATAAACCTAAATAAAACTAGAAAATAAAGGAAACTAAAATAATTAAAAAATAAACTTAATATACTAGATAAACCTAAACCTACCGATTTACTTAATTTTTTTTTAAAATAAAACCTTAAACCCTAAACCCTAAACCCCGAAAAACACTAAACTCTAAAGCCTAAACCCTAACCCTAAACATTAAACCCTAAAAACATAAAGACTAACACTTTAAACCCTAAACTCTAAACCTTAAACCTTAAACCCTAAACCCTAACCCTAAATCCTAAACCCTAAATCCCAAATCCTAAACATAAACCTAAAGTAACTAAATAAATAATAAAATTAACCTAAATCCTAAAACCTAATAAACCTACACCTAAACCCAAACCCAAAGAATGAGCAGAACCTTGATGGCTGGAACATGACCATCAACTAGGATCAATTTAGATCAAGCAGTGGAGGCAAAGGTGGAGGCGGCAGTTATCATAGTGGTGGTGGGGGATCTGGACGGGCTGGTGGATATGGAGGTGGTGGTCGGAGTAGTGGTGGTTATGGTGGTGGGAGGAGCGACGGAGGTTACAGTCGTTGTATTGGTGGGGGGAGGGATCAGGGATATGATGGTAGATCCTACTACTCGAGAGGACGGGGTGGTTCTGATGAGAACTGGAGAAATTAAAGAATGTCCAATCCGATCTACTATTTATGGAATTGTGTTTTTGATGTAGAGATGGTTCTAGTTATCTAGGGTTTTGGATTTTCTATATGCGTGCTCATTTTTATACTATGTTGTTTCTTGTGTCTTAGAAAACTTGGTGTGTTACTTGGTTGATGAATTATAAAAGAAGAAATGTTGAATCTGAATTTATTCTCTATTAGAAAAAACCAAAAACCCTAAACCCTAAACCTAAAACCTAAACACTACACCCTAAACCCTAAAAACTGTAAACCTTAAACCCTAAACCCTAAATCCTAAAACACTAAACCCTAAACCTTAAACCCTAAAATTTAAACCCTAAACCCTAAACCCTAAACCCTAAACCCTAAACCCTAAACCCTATATCCTAAACCCTAAACCCCAAACCATAAACCCTAAACCATAAACTAACCCTAAACCATAAACCATAAACCATAACCCTAAACCCTAAACCCTAAAAATCTAAAAGATAAAACCCAAACTAAATAAAAACTAAAAATAAAGAAAATAAAAAATTAAACCTAAATAAAATAAAAATACAATAAGATAAAACCTAAATTAAAATCTAAACAAAAACCTAAACCTAAGCCTAAACCCAAATATGAAATAAAATAAAAATAAAAACTAAACTAAATTTAAATAAAATAAACCTAAATAAAATAAAAAACTAAACATAAAACAAAAATAAAATAAACCTAATATATAATATAATAAAAATTGAATAAATACTTAAACCTAAAAAATAAACTTAAAAATAAAACATAAAAATAGAAAAAAATAAAATGTAAACCCTAAACTAAAAAAAAAACCTAAACATCAAATAAACAAAATAAAATAAACCTAAACCTAAAATAAAATAAATAAAACCTAAACCTAAAATAAACTAAACTATACCCTAAAATAAATAAAATAAAATAAACTAAAAATAAGCCTAAACTTAAACTAAAAAATAAAACCCAAAAATAAGCCTAGAATAAAGACAGAAAACCTAAACTTAAACCTAAAAAATAAAAAATAAAACATAAACCTTAAAAATAAAATAAAAATAGAACTAAATTAAAAATAAACCTAAAAGAGAACCTAAACCTAAAAAATAAACTAAAATAAAAAACATAAACTAAAATAAATAAACTTGAAAAAAATAAACTAAACTAAATAAAAATAAAAATAAACCTAAATAGAAAAAATAAACTAGATAAACCTAAACCTATTGGTTTACTTAATTTTAAAAAAACCCCAAACCCTAAAACCTAAACCAAAACCCTAAATCCTAAACCCTAAACCCTACACCCCAAACACTAAAACAAACCCTAAACCCTAAAACATAAACCTTAAACCCTAAAACCCTAAAACCCTAAAGCCCTTAGCCCTAAACCCTAAACAAACCCTAAACCCTAAACCCAAAACCTTAAACTACCTAAAACCCCAACCTAACCCCCAAACCCTAAACCCTAAACCTTAAACACTAAACCTTAAATACCATAAGCCCTAAAGCCTAAACACTAAACCCTAAACCCTAAACCCTAAACCTTAACCCTAAACCCTAAACCCTAAAACCCTAAACCCTAAACTCTAAAACCCCAAACCCTAGACCTTAAACCCTAACCCTAAAAACTTAAAAACCTTAAAACTGAAACCTAAACTAAACTAAATAAATAAGAAAGCCTAAAACTAAATAAAAAATTAAAATAAAATAAAAACATAAACTAAAACCTAAACCTAAACCTAAAAATAAAATAAACCTAAGAATTATAAAATCTAAATAAAATACAAACTAAATGTAAATTAAAAATAAAATAAACTTATAATAAAATAAAATAAAAACTAAATAAAGACTTAAACCTAAATAATAAACCTAAAATAATTAAAAATAAAACCTAAAGCCTAAAATAAAAAATAAACCTAAAATAAAATAAAAAATAAAATAAATAAAATAAAATAAACCTAAAATAAAGTAGAATAAATAAGAACTAAACCTAAACTTAAGATAAACTAAACCTAAACATAAACCTAAACTAAATAAAATAAAATAGAATAAAAATAAAACTAAACCTAAACCTAAAAAAATAAAATAAAAACATTAACCTAAACCTAAACCTAAACCTACAAATTAAAAATAAAACCTAAACAAACAAAATAAAATAAAAATAAAACTCAACTAAAGTAAACCTAAACCTAAGCTAAAAAAATAAAACTTAAAAATAAACCTAAAATAAAAACCTAAAACCTAACCTAAAAAAATTAAATAAAAACATGAACCTAAACCAAAATAAAAAAATAAAACCTAAACCTAAAAAAAAAAAAACTCAACTAAAAAATAAACCTAAACCTAAAAAATAAACTAAAATAAAAACCTAAACTAAAATAAATAAACCTAAAATAGATAAATTAAATAAAAAATAAAAAAATAAACATAAATAAAAATTTAAAATAAAATAAATAAACTGAATAAACCTAAACCTACTAGTTTACTTAATTTAAAAAAAAAACCCTAAACAACAAAAGTAACCCTAACCCCTATACCTACAAAACTAAACCTACAACCCTAAACCCTAAACCCTAACCCTAAACCCTAAACCCTAAAAGCAAAAACTTTAAAACCCTAAACCCTAAACCCTGAATCCTAACCTTAAACCCTAAATCATAAACCTAAAGTAACTAAATAAATTAAAAAATAAACCTAAACCCTAAAACCTAAAAAACTTAAACCTAAACTTAAACCCTAAGAATGGGCAGAACATTGACGGCAGGAACATCACCGTCAACCAGGCTCAGTTTAGATCTAGTAGTGGAGGAGAAGGTGAATGTGGCAGTTATCGGAGTGGACGTGAGGGATCTGCAGGTGATGGTGGATATGGAGGTGGTGGTTGGAACATTGTTGGTTATTGAGGCAGGAGGAGGGATGGAGGTTACATTCGTGGTGCTAGTGGATCGAGAGATCGGGGATATGATGGTGGATCCCGCTACTTGAGAGGCTGGGGTGGTTCTGATGGGAACTAGAGAAATTGAAGAATGGTCGACTGCTCTCACGCTTATGGAACCTGCCTTTACAGAGACATTCTAGTTTTCTAGGGTTTTTGATTTATTCTATGTGTGCTCATTTTTTATCTATGTCATCGCTTGTGTCTTAGAGAACTTGGCGTGTTACTTGGCTGATGAAATAAAAAGTAGAAATGTTGAACGTGGATATGTTCTCTATTAAAAAAAAGCTAAAAACCCTAAACCCTAAACTAAAACCTGAACCCTAATCCTAAACCCTAATCTCCAAACCCTAAACCCTAAACCCTAAACCCAAAAAATAAACTAATAAAACACAAAACTAAACTAACTAAAACTAAAACTAATAAATAATAAACTAAAATAAATAAACTAATAATAGACAAAAAACTAATAATAAACAAAAAACTAATAATAAACTAAAGCAAAAACTAGTAAAACTAACTAAACTAAACTAACTAAATAAAAACTAAAAAACTAATAAATTAATAATAACAAAAATTAACTAAACTAACAAACAAACTAATAACTAAATTAAACATAAACAAAAGAACCCCACTAATAAACTAACTAAAAATAAACTAAACTAATAAAACTAATAAAAACTAAACTAAACCTAAACTAATAACCAAACTAATGAAACTAAACCAGAGCCATAATAAAATACTAATAATAATAACTAGATAAATATTAGCAAACTTTAAACATGATTACAAATAATAAATAAGTAATAAGAGCTAAAGCCAAATCTAAACTAAGTGATTAAGATAAATAACTAATAATAATAACTAAATAATAACTATAAAATCTAATAAACTAATAATAACATTAAACAAAAACTAACTAATAACTAACTAAAGAAACCTAATAAACTAATAAATAATAAACTAAAAACCAATAATAACTATTAAAAAAATTTAAACTAATAATAAACTAAATAAAACTAATAAGAAATAACTAATAACCTAAAATTAATAACTAATTAACTAATAACTAATAAACTAATAAACTTATAAACAAAGTAATAAACTAAACTAATAATAATAAAACTAATAAACTAACCAACTAAACTAAATAATAATAATAGGCAATAATAATAACCTAAAATATAAACCTAAACCTAAATCTAAAAACAAAATAAAATAAAAAATAAAAACCAATCTAAAATAAAATGAATAAAAACCTAAAAAAAACCAAAAAAATAAAATAAACCTAAAAATAAAAAACCTAAATAAAATAAAACCTAAATGTAAAATAAAAAATACCTAAAATATAATAAAATTCAAACTAAATAAAACCTAAACCTAAAAAAAAAAAACCTATTCCATAAACTAAAAAAAACCTAAACATAAAATAAACAAAATAAAATAAACCTAAACCTAAACTAAAATAAACTAAAGTAAAACAAATAAAACCTAAAATAGACCTAAAATAAACCTAAGAATAATAAACCTAAATAAAATAAAAATTAAACAAAAAATAAAAATAAAATAAACCTAAAATAAAATAAAATAAAAACCTAAACCAAAAAAACAAACCTAAAAATAAATAAAAAATGAATCCTAAACCCTAAATTAAAGAAAAAATCTAAACCTAAAATAAAAAAATAAACCTAAACTTAAACTAAAATAAAATAAACTAAATAAATAAAACATAAAGAAAAACCTAAACCTAAACCTAAACTAAATAAAATAAAAAAGCTAAAAATAAACCTAAACATAAACTAAAAAAATAAACCTAAAATAAAAACTTAAAACACCAACCTAAAACCTAAACCTGAACTTAAAAATAAAAAAATAAAATCTATACCTAAAAAATAAAATAAAAATAAAACTAAATTGAAAAGTAAACTTAAACCTAAACCTAAACATAAAAATAAAATTATAACCTACACCTAACCCTAAAAATAAAAAATAAAACCTAAACCTAAAAAATAAAATTTAAATAAATCTTAATTGAAAAATAACCTCAACCTAAACCTAAATAATAATCTAAAATAAAAACCTAAATTAAAATAAAAAAGCTAAAATAAATAAACTAAGCTAAATAAAAATAAAAATAAACCTAAATAAAAAAATAAACTAAACTAAAATAAATAAAAAAATAAATTAAGTAAACATAAACCTATTAGTTTACTTATTATAAAAAAAATTTAAAATAAAATAAAACCCAAACCCTAAAACCCTAAACCCTAAAACTAACCCTAAACTTTAAAAGCCAAAAGCCAAAAGCCAAAACCCTAAACCCTAAAACCTACAACCCTAAACCCTAAACCTTAAACCCCAAACCCTAAACCCTGAACCCTAAACCCTAACCCTAAACCCTAAACCCTAAACACTGAACCCTAAAAGCCTAAAAACCTAAACATAAACTAAATAAAACATAAAAATAAAAAAAATAAAAAAAATAAACATGAATAAAATAAAAAATAAAATAAAATAATAAACTAAACTAAAACCTAAACTAAAACCTAAATATAAAATAAAATAAAATAAAATAATATAAACTAATCTAAAATAAAATAAACAAAAACTTAAACTAAACTAAATAAAATAAAATAAGCCTAAAAATAAAAAACATAAATAAAATAAAACCTAAACATAAAATAAAAAATACCTAAATAATATAAAATAAAAACTAAATAAATCCCAAACCTAAAAAATAAACCTAAAAAAAAACCTATTCCCTAAAGTAAAAAAAACCTAAACATAAGATAAAAAAATAATATAAACCAAAACCTAAGCTAAAATAAACTAACCAAAAATAAATAAAACCCAAAGTTGGACTAAAATAAACCTCATTATAAAAAACATAAATAAAATAAAAACTATACATAAAATAAAAATAAAATAAACCTAAAATAAACTTAAAATAAAATAAAATAAAAACTAAATATAATCCTAAACCTAAATAATAAAACCTAAAAATAAATAAAAAATAAAACCTAAACCTTAAACTAAAAAAAACCTAAACTAATAATAAAAATGAAATATAAAAAATAAAATAAACCTAAACCTAAACTAAAATAAACTAAATAAAATAAAAACATAAAACCTAAACCTAAAAAAATAAAATATAAACCTAAACCTAAACCTAAACATAAAAATTAAAAATAAAACCTAAACCTAAAAATAAAATTAAAATAATACAAAACGAAAAAATAAACCTAAACCAAAACCTAAACCTAAAAAATAAACTAAAATAAAAACCTAAATGAACAAAAATAAACTAAACTAAATACAAATTAAAAATAAACATAAAATAAACCAAAATAAACTAAAATAAATAGTAAATAAACAAAATAAGCCTAAACATACTTGTTTACTTAATTTTTTTTAAAAAAAAAACATTAAACACTAAACCCTAAATCATAAAACCCTTAAACCATAAAGCCAAAACACTAAACCCTAAACCCTAAACCCTAAAACCCTAAACCCTAAAACCCTAATCCATAAACCCTAAACCTTAAACACTAAACCCTTAAAACCTAAAAACCTATAAACTTAAGAACCTAAAAACCTAAACCTAAATTAAATAAAACCTAAAAATAAAATACATAAAAAACCTAAACATAAATAAAATAAACTAAAAACCTAAACTGAAACCTAAAATTAAAAAAAACTTATAAAAAAATTAAAATAAAATAAGTAAAAAACCATACTAAACTTGAAAATAAAATAAACATAAGAATAAAAAACCTAAATAAAATAAAAACTAAATGTAAAATAAAAAACAAATAAACCAAAAATAAAATAAATTAAAAACTAAATAAAAACATAAACCTAAAAATAAATAAAGAATAAAACCTAAACCCTCAACTAAAGAAAATAATGTAAACCTAAAATAAAAATAAAATAAACCTAAACTTAAATTAAAATAAACTAAACTAAAATAAATAAAACCTAAACTTAAACCTAAAATAAAGCAAATCAAAACCTAAACCTAAACTAAATAAAATAAAATTAACAAGAAATAAACATAAACCTAAACTAAAAAATAAATCCTAAAAATAAACCTAAAATAAAAACATAGAATGTAATCCTAAAAAAATAAAATAAAAACCAAAATCTTATCCTAAAAATAAAAAATAAACCTAAACCTAAAGAATAAAATAAATATAAAACTAAACAAAAAAATAAACATAAACTTAAACCTAAACCTAAAAAATAAACTAAAATAAAAAACCTAAGCTAAAATTAATAAACATAAAATAAGTAAACTAAACTAAATAAAAATAAAAAATAAACCTAAATAAAAATATTAAATAAACTAAATAAACATAAACCTACCGATTTACTTAATTTAAAAAAACGCTAAACAAAAAAACCCTAAACACTAAATCCTAAACCCTAAACCCTAAACCCTAAACCCTATACCTATAACCCAAATCCCAAAACCCTAAAAAACCCTAAATCCTAAACCTTAAGCTAACCTTAAACAATAAACTATAAACCCTAAACCCTAAACCCTAAACCCTAAACTCTAAATTGTACACCCTAAAACCTAAACCTTAAACTCTAAACTATCCATAAACTCTAAATACCCTAAACCCTAAAGCCTAAATCCTAAACCCTAAATCATAAACCCTAATCTAACCCTAACCCCTAAGCTAACCCTAAATATTCCACCATAAAAAACCCTAAATCCTAAAGCCTAAACAATAAACCCTAAACACTAAACACTAAACCCTAAACCCTAACCCGAAACACTAAACCCTAAAACCTTAAACCCTAAACCCTAAACCCTAAGCCCTAAACCATAAAACCTAAAAACCTAGAAACTTAAACCTAAACTAAATAAAACCTAAAATAAAATCAATAAAAATCCTAAACCTAAATAAAATAAAAATAAAAGAAAATAAAAATTTAAACTAAAGCCTAAACTTAAACTTCAAAATAGAAATAATCTAAAATAAAATAAATAAGAATCAAAACTAAAATAAAAAAATAAAATAAACCTCAAAATAAAAATGCTAAATAAAATAAAAAGTAAACATAAAGAAAAAATAAAGTAAAATTGAAATAAAATAATACAAAAACTAAATAAAAGCATATACTTTAAAAATAAACCTAAAAATAAATCCTAAAACTAAATAAAAAATAAAACCTAAACCCCAAACCAAAATAAATCATAAACCTTAAATAAAATTAAAATAAATAAAATAAAATAATGCTAAACCTAAACAATACTAAACTAAACTAAAATAAATAAAACCTAAACCTAAACTTAAAATGAACTAAACTAAATAAAATAAAATAAACTAAAAATAAACCTAAACATAAACTAAAAAATAAAATAAAAAATAAACCTAAAATAAAATCCTAAACCTTAAACTTAAAAAAATATAATAAAATCATAAACCTAAACTAAAAATTAAAAAATATAACCTAAACCTAAAAAATAAATGTAAAATAAAGCTCAACTAAAAAATAAACCTAAACTTAAACCTAAAAAATAAAGTAAAATAAAAAACCTAAACTAAAATAAAAAACTAAACTAAATATAAATAAAAAATAAACTAAACTAAAATAAATAAAAATTAAACTAAATATACTACATAATCCTAAACCTAATTTACTTAATTAAAAAAAACCATAAACTCAAAATCCTAAACACCAAACCCTAAGCCCTAAACCCTAAACCTATAACCCTAAACCCTAAACCTTAAACACTAAACTCTAAACCCTAAACCCTAAACCCTAAACCTTAAAAAACCCTAAACCCTAAATCTAAACCCTAACCTTAAACCCTAAACCTTAAAAGCATAAACCTTAAAACCCTAAATCATAAACCCTAAACCCTATACCTAACCCTAAACCCTAAACCCTAAACCCCAAACCCTAAAACTAAACCTAAAGTAACTAAATAAATTAAAAAATAAACCTAAACCCTAAAACCTAATAAACCTAAACCCTAAGAATGGGTAGAACCTTGATAAAAACTTCACTGTCAACCAGGCTCAGTCTAGCTCTAGAAGAGGAGGCGAAGGTGGAGGCAGTGGTTATTCTAATGGTGGTGGGGTATCCAGAGCTATTAGTGGATATGGAGGTGGTGGTCGGAGCAATGGTTGTTATGGAGGCGGGAGGAGCGACGAAGGTTACAACCGTGGTGGTGGCAGAGGGAGAGATCAAGGATATAATGGTGGATCCCGCTACTCGAGATCCCAAGGTGGTTTTGATGGGAAATAAAGAAATTAAAGAATGATTCATCCGATCTACTGCTTATGGAACTATGTCTTTATAGTAGAGACATTCTAGTTATCTAGGGTTTTGATTTACTCTATGTGTGCTCATTTTATATCTATGTCATCACTTATGCTTTAGAAAACTTGGTGTGTTACTTGGTTAATGAAATCAAAAAGAAGAAATATTGAATCTAAATTTATTCTCTATTAAAAAAAACCAAAAACCCAAAACACTAAACTAAAACCAAAACCCGATAATTTGCTAGAGCCTTTTGATGTGTTGGATGAATCTTTGTTGATGCTTTTGGATTGGACTTTTTGGTTTTTGGTGGTTGGTGGCTGCCTTTCAACCCCTTTTGAGTGGTTGTTTTGTCTTCTGGTGATTTGTACTAGCTGCAGCATATGTTTCCTTCAGTTGATGGTTTCATTTCTAAGCTATTTAGTCATTTGTGGTTGCTCACCCTAGTTAAGCTTGGTGACTGCTTATTGTCGGGACTTTGTCTTGAGAGCTCTTATCTTAGTTTTGTTGGTTGTTTCTCTATTAATTAGCATTGGTCTAGTGCTTGCTGATGGTTAGTTCTGGTTTTCCCTAGTTGGAGCTTGGATGGGTATTTGGTTAATGGTTGTTGTTGGTGTTCTAACTTTCTTCTGGCCTCTCTCTAGGTTATTGTGATTAGTCTATTATGGTTTTCATTTGGTTGTTTGGCTGCTAGCTAGTTGCTGGTCGGTTGCTCTTTGTTTAATGGTGATGGATCTGGAACTCTAAGGACTACTGGCCTTGGATGTTTGCTTATATTAGGTATGTTGGCTATGATGGCTTTGATGTTACTCACCTCTTCTCTCTGGCTGGTAGCATTACATATAATTGTAACCCTTTTTTATGAAGTTTGGATGATCATATGTATTGTTGCCCCTTAAGATGATCCTAACTTAGCCCAAGCCTTCTCTTTCTCAACTCTCTCATTTTCCTCTCTTTATTCTTATCCTTTTTAGCTATGATTTTTGCCCTTGTAGTGTTTTGTAGATTTTTTTTACATGTTTGAACTTTATAGAGGGAATGGTTGTTGCTCAGTCAACCTAAGTATTGTTATTATGGATCTTGCTTATCTTGCTTTCTTAATGAAATCATGAACTACTGCTGACTCATCCATTTTCTATTTTCAGGATTAACTTTAGTTTTACTCTATCTTTTTCTCTTATGCTTTGTGGGAGCTGTATTTTCTCTTTTATTTTCTTTTCTTTTTCTAATGTACTTAGATGGGGGTTTAGCTCTCTAAGTTTCTTGTAGCTCTGAGAGCAGTAGAATTTTAGAGCTTTACCTCTTTTAAGGATAATATATCTTTTCCATTTATGGTAATAAAATTCTAACTTTTTCCAAAAAAAAACCCTAAACCCTAAACAACCCTAAACCCTAAAACCCTAACCCTAAACCATAAACCCAAAACCTAAACCCTAAACCCTAAACCCTAAACCCTAAAACCCTAAATCCTAAACCCTAAACTAACCCTAAACCCTAAAGTCTAAACACTAAGCCCTAAACCCTAAACCTTAAACCCTAACCCTAAACCCTAAACCCTAAACCTTAAACGTAAACCCAAAGTAACTAAATAAATTAAAAAAATAAACCTAAACCCTAAAACCAAATAAACCTAAAACCTAAGAATGGGAAAAACCTTGATGGTAGGAACATCTCTGTCAACTAGGTTCAGTCTAGATATGGCAGTCGAGGTGAAGGTAGAGGTGGCAGTTATCACTGTGGAGGTGGGTGATCTAGAGGTGCTGGTGGATAAAGGGTGGTGGCCAGAGCAATGGTGGTTATGGAGGTGGGAGGAGTGACGAAAGTTACAGCCATAATGGTGGCAGAGGGAGAGATCAGGGATATGATGGTGGATCTTGCTATTCGAAAGGCCGGGGTGGTTCATATGGGAACTGAAGAAACTGAAGAATGGCTGATCCGATCTACTGCTTATGGAACTATGTCCTTATAGTTGAGACAGTTCTAGTTATCTAGGGTTTTTGGTTTTATTTATGTGTGCTCATATTTTATCAATCTCGTCGCTTGTGTCTTAGAAAACTTGGTGTGTTACTTGATTGATGAAATTGAATAGAAGAAATATTGAATCTAAATTTGTACTCTATTTAAAAAAAATGAAAAACCCTAAACCCTAAACCTACAACAGTAAACCCTAAACCCTAAATGCTAAACCCTACACCCTAAACCATAAATGTTAAACCCTAAACCCTAAACACTAAAACCCTAAACCCTAAACCCTAAACCCTAAACCTTAATTCCTAAACCCTAAAACCTACAACCCAAAATCCTAAACTCTAAACCCTAAACCCTAAACCCTAAACCCTAAAAACCTAAAAACCTAAACATAAAATAAATAAAACTTAAAAATAAAATAAATAAATAAACCTAAACCTAAATAAAATAATAAAATAAATTAAAATAAAAACATTAACTGAAACCTAAACTTAATCCTAAACCTAAATATAAAATAAAAATGAAATAAAATAAAATAAATAAAAACCTAAACTAAACTAAATAAAATAAAATAAACCTAAGAATAAAAAACCTAAATAAAATAAAAACTAAACATAAAAAAATAAACCTAAAATAAAATAAAATAAAAACCTAAACTAAAAAAATAAACCTTAAATTAAAACCTAAACACTAAACTAAAAAAATAAAGCTAAAGTAAAAATAAAATAAATAAAATCAAATAAACTTAAACCTAAACTAAAATAAATAAAACCTAAACCTAAACCTAAACTAAACAAAAAAAAATCAACTAAAAAAACCTAAAAGTAAACCTAAAATAAAAACCTAAAACCTAAACCTAAAAATATAAAATAAAAACCTAAACCTAAACCTAAAAGAAAAATCTAAACCTAAAAAATAAATAAAAATGAAACTCAACTAAAAAATAAACCCAAACCTAAACCTAAACTTAAAAAATAAACTAAAATAAAAAACCTAAATTAAAATAAATAAACCTAAAATAAAGAAACTAAATTAAAAGAAAAATAAAAATTAAAATAAACTAAAATAAATAAAAAATAAACTAAATAAACTAAACACTAGTTTACTTATTTTAGGAAAAAATCATAAACCCTAAATCCTAAACCCTAAACCCTTAAACCAAACCTACAATGCTATACCCTAAACACTAAACCCTAAACCCTAAAAACCCTAAACCCTAAACCCTAAACCCTAACCATAAACCCTAACCCTAAAAGCATAAACCTAAAACCCTAAACCCTAAACCTTAAATCATAAACCCTAAACCCTAAATCCTAAACTCTAAACCCTAAACCTTAAACCCTAAACTCTAAACCTAAACCTAAAGTAACTAAATAAATTAAAAAATAAACCTAAATCCTAAAACCTAATAAACCTAAACCTAAACCTAATCCCTAAGAATGGTATCTCCTTCTGATGGAGGTCGTGATTGGTTTTGGTTGGCACTACTGGGCTTTGGCTGCCCTCTAGTTTTGGTGGCTCTATCCTCTTGTTGGTCTCCTATTGTGCTAGTTTTAGGATGGTCTAGTGACTAGAAGGCTTCAGAGCTTACTTGTTTACCTTTTTCCCTAGCTTATTTTTTCCCCGTGAGGGTTTATTGGATGGTGGTTGCTTGATGGTTGGGGTTTTTTCTAGCCTTTCACTTTCATTTTTAGCTATATGGCATCATGATTATTGGTTGAGCCTAGACATGGGATTTGTTCCTTCTTGGGCTGAGTTACTCTCTCTGGAGCTATTACCTACCATCTAGTTTTCATTCCCCTTTTATGGTGTTTTTTTGAAGTTTTTTTATGGTTTTTGTATATTGGCTGGATGGCCCATTGGCTTGTTATTTCTTTCTATTGTGGGATAAACTTCTATGTGGTTTTAGGTGTTCTTGGCTCTATTGCTATTTCTACTGATTCTTATTAATATGTTTGGCTAGGTGGCCTTGATGGTTTTCTACAGCTGTGATGTTGGTTTGTGGATCTATAGAATTTTTGGTTCTTTACCTTTGGTCTTTGTTTATTTTGGATGGCTTTGATGGTGGCTATTTCTTGGCTACTGTCTTGTTTGGTTGGTTGCTTTACTCTAGTTTGGTTGTATGTTTTGCTGATTAGTTGCTTATTTAATCTTGATGATAGATACTGGAACTTGGCTAGCTCTTTGTTGTTGGCTGTTTGGTATAATCAAGGTAAGTTGGCTATGATGGTTGGGATGTTTCTCCTATTATCCTTTTGGCTAGTAGTACCATATGTGATTGTAACCCTTCTTCTGAAATTTGGATGCTCACATATCTTGTTGCCCCTTGAGATGAATGTGACTGAGCCTGAGCCTTATCTAAGAATTTTATCATTTTGTTCCTTTTGTGTACTTAGCTTGTCCTTATTTCTAGATGCTTATCTCTATCTTAAGTTCTTTGCAGGTTTATGGTAGGTTTTGGGCTGTAGGTGGTTTGTGCATCTCTCAGAAGATTTCATGATATAGATGGGTTTGGCTGCCCTTCTTGGATTTTTGTGCTATTTCTTTCTTAGTTTTTGTCTTTCCTTTCTTTTTCTTTGGTTTTCTTGTAATAGGTAGGGGATTTACCTCTTTAGGCTAATAAAAGCTACCTAAGCTGTAGTTTAGAGATTTATCCCTTTTAAGGACCTTTTATCCCTTTCTTTCTGGCAATAAATTTCTCCCACTTTTGATTTTAAAAAACCCTAAGAATGGGCAGAACCTTGATGGCAGGAACATCACCATCAACCAGGCTCAGTCAAGATTTGGTGGTGGAGGTGAAGGCAGAGGCAGTGGTTATCACAATGGTGGTGGGGGATCTAGAGGTGCTAATAGATATGGAGGTGGTGGTTAGAGCAGTGGTGGTTATGGAGGCGGGAGGAGCAACAAAGGTTACAATAGGAGAGGATGGAGATATGATGGTGGATCCATTACTCAAAGCTGGTTGATGGGAATTGGAGAAACCAAAAAATTGTCCAACTGACCGCTATTTATGGAACTATGTCTTTATAGAGATGGTTCTAATTATCTAAGGTTTTTAATTTGCTCCATGCATGCTCATTTTTAATCTATGTCATCACTTGTATTTTAGAAAACTTTGTGTGTTACTTGGTTGATGAATTCAAGAAGAATAAATGTTGATTCTGAATTTTTTCTTTGTTAAAAAATAAATACCAAAACCTAAACCCTAAACTAAAACCTGAACCCTAAACCTAAAACCTAAACTCTAAACCCTAAACCCTAAACCCTAAACCCTAAATCCCTAAACCCCAAACCTTAAACCCTAAAAACTAAGCTCTAAACCCTAAACCCTAAACCCTAAACTAAAAAAAAACCTAAACCCTAAACTCTAAACCTGGAGCCCGTGCATGCCTTTCCTCTCTTTTCACGGTGTTCAAGAAACCCTCATTTCTTTGGCTTTTTCCATGGATCCTTGATGATCTTCATTGGTAAGGCTCTCATTCCTTGGCCTTTGGCTGATTTCCCTCTTCTCCACTAGTTTGAATGGCTGTCTTGGAGTCGATGGTCTAGAAAGGATAAACTTATGCTTAAAGTTGCTCCTCCTAGGACTGATGATTTCTTGGGTTAATCTAAGGTTGCTTCTTCTAAATCCTTCAAAGATGCCTTATCTAGTAAAGATGCTTCAACCTTCCATAAATGTTTAATTAATCTTGTTCATATGACATTTAAAGGAGCTTCGACAATAATGTGTTCTGATTGGATATTAAGAAACTTGCTGAGCCTTATGCTTTTACTCTGATTGCTAAATTTTCTTTTCGACAGCCTAATATGAATGATATTCAATTTTTCTTTCATGATTTAAAGCTTTCCAGTGCATTTTCTATTGGTTTATTTGATGGTCATCATGTCCTCATAAATTATCTAATGATCTTGACTACAGCTAGATTTTCCCTCATCGATCTTATTATGTTAAAAATTGTCAAATGCGTATCCTTAAATGGACTCCTTTTTTGACATTCAAGAAGAATCTCCTACAGTGCTGGTTTGGATTGCTTTGCCTAATCTTAGCATTCATTTTGTTAATTATTAATTTCTTCATGTGGTTGGGTCTATTTTGGTAGACCTTTACAAATTGATGAAGCAACTATGACTAAATCTCACCCTTTAGTTGCTAGTATCCTTATTGAAATTGATGTTATAAAGAAGTTTCCTAAAGAGATTTGGATAAGGTCCAAAAAGTATGGGTACTTTCAACCGGTTGAATTTAAAACCTTCTGCTTTCAGAATCACCGCAAAACCCATGGCCATGTCTTTTCAGATTGTTTCATTGCTCATCTTCAACTTAGAAAAAAATTTATTAAAAATCCTAAGCTGATTGATCAACCTGGAGATCTTTTAACTAATAAAAATAAAAGTTTTGTTTCTTCTGAAAAAGAAAAAGATGTTTCTGATTGAATTTTTTTAACTTCTGAGAATGCTTTTGAAAATGTTTCTAAAAGTGATGATGATGCTTTGAATGGTAATCATATTTCTGCTTCTATTGATCTTATGCTTTCTGGAAATATTCAAGATGATGTTATTTCAATTTTGGTTTCATCTACTAAAGATTGTTGTGATATAGCTCCTGAAAATTTTAAAGATAATGTCTTTCTTTGTGATTTTCAAGAACCTTTAAAAGAAAAGGATAATTTTAATTTTTTAATATGGAAGTTGTTGATGGTTTGGATAAGATGAATGTTGTGCAACCTACTTCTTGTTTGCTTAACAAATCTATTTTTGCTCCTTCTTTAACTACTATTTTTGATGATGTTTTGCCTATGGTTTCTTCTCAATTAATGGATACTAATGTTTTAGTGCATTTTTAATTGGATTCTCCTACCAAATTTGCAGCTATTAAGAGTTTTAATTCTTCTTTTGATGATGAATCTTTAGGAAATGAAACTGGTTTTCAAACTATTTTTGTGAAAAAGAAAAAAAATAGTTCAAAAATTTTCCTCCTAAAGTTTCTAGATCGACTTGATCTTCTTCACCTTCTTTGCCTAATAAGAATTAATTTTAAATTTTTTTTAAAAAATGTTCAGGAATTGGTACTCTTGCTATTAGGAATAGGATTAAGAACTGTTATAGGGTTTATAATGCCAGTTTCTTCGTTATTCTTGAACCTCTAATTTTTTCTTCTAAAATTATGCATGCGGCTAGAATTATTGGTTTCTCCAATTATATTTTTTAACAATAGAAATAAGACTTGGTTATTTTGGAATAATTCTCTTTCTATTAATGTCTTTAATGATTTTCATCAAGTTGTAAATGTGGATATTTCTTTTGGTGATTATATTGATTTTGGCCCTTTTGTTTATAGTGCTTGTAATAAGATTGAGAGGAGGATACATTGGGATTAATTATCTACTTTTGCTTCTGGTGTTATTGATTCTTAGATTGTTAGTGGGATTTAAATACGGTCCTTTCTATGAATGAAATAAAAGGGTTATCGTAGTGGTAGTGGGGAATCTGGAGGTGCTAGTGGATATGGAGGTGTTGGTCGAGCAATGGTGGTTATAAAGGTAGGAGGAGCGATGAAGGTTACATCCGTGGTGGTGGTGGAAGGAGAGATCGGGGATATGATGGTGGATCCTACTACTCGAGAGGCCGAGGTTGTTCTGATGGGAACTAGAGAAACTGAAGAACGTTCGATCCGATCTGCTACTTATCGATCTGTCTTTACAGTAGAGATGGTTTTAGATATCTATGGTTTTTGATATGTTTTATGCATGCTCATTTTTAATCTATGCTATCACTAATGTCATATTGAACTTGACATGTTACTTGGTTGATGAAATCAAAAAGAAGAAATGTTGAATCAGAATTTGTTCTCCTTTAAAAATAAAAAAAAACCCAAAACCCAAAACCCTAAACTAAAACCCACCTAAACCTAAACCCTAAAAACCCAAAACCCAAAACCCTAAAAACCCAAAACCCAAAATCCAAATCGTAAAACCCTAAACTCTAAACCCTAAACCCTAATCCTTAAAAAGCTAAACTAAACTAAAATAAAATAAAAGCCTAAACTAAACATAAACCTAAACCTAAAAAGAAAATAAAATAAAAAATAAAAATAAAACTAAAATAAAATAAATAAAAACTTAAACTAAACTAAAAAATGAAAAACCTAAATAAAATAAAAACTACACCTAAAACAAAAATAAAATAAACCTAAAATAAAATAAAATAATAACTAAATAAAAATCTAAACCTAAAAAATAAACCTAAAAAATTAATAAAAAATAAAACCTAAACCCTAAACTAAAAAAAATATAAACCTAAAATTAAAAAATAAACCTAAACCTAAACTAAAATAAACTAAACTAAAATAAATAAATCCTAAACCTAAAATAAACTAAACCTAAACCTAAATCTAAACTAAATAAAATAAAATAAACTAAAAATAAACCTAAACCTAAACTAAAAAATAAAACTTTAAAATAAACCAAAAATAAAACCTAAAACCTCAACTTAAAAAAGTAAAATAAAAACCTGTACCTAGACCTAAAAATAAATAAATAAAACCTAAACCTATAAAATATAACAAAAATAAATCTAAACTAAAAAATAAACCTAAACCTAAAAAATAAACTAAATAAAACCTAAAATAAAATAAACCAACTTAAAATAAATAAACCAAACTAAATAAAAATAAAATTGAACCTAATAAAAATAAAAAATAAAAAAAAACTAAAATAAATAAAAAATAAACTAAATAAACCTAAACCTATTGGTTTACTTAATTTAAAAAAACTAAAAAGAATAAATAAATAAAACCCTAAACCCTAAACCCTAAATCCTAATCCTTAAACCCTAAACCCTAAACCCCAAACCCTAAACCAAAAACCCATAAACTAAACCCACAACCCTAAACCTTAAACCCTAACCCCTAAACCCTAAACCTAAAACACAAAACCCTAAACCATAAACCCTAAACTAACCCTAAAAACCCTAAACCTTAAAGCCTAAATACTAAACACTAATCCTTAAACCCTAACCCTAAGCCCGATACCCTAACCCTAAATCCTAAACCCTAAAACCCAAAACCCAAAACCCAAAACCCTAAACCTCAAATCCTAAACCCTAAACTTAATCCTAAATAATGAAAATAAATAAAAAATAAACCCTAAAACCTAATAAACCTAAACCTAAACCTAAACCCTAATAATGGGAAGAACCTTGACGGCAAGAACATCAGCGTCAACTAGGCTCAGTCTAGATTTGGCGATGTAGGTGATGGTGGAGGCAGCGATTATCGTAGTCATGGTGGGGGATCTAGAGGTGTTGGTGGATATGTAGGTGGTGGTTATGGAGGCGAGAGGAGCGACAGAGGTTACAATGGCGGTGGTCATGGAGGGATAGATCAAGAATATGATGGCAGATCCTATTGCTCAAGAGGTGGTGGTGGTTCTGATGGGAATTGGAAAAACTAAAGAACGGTCAATCCGATCTGCTGCTTATGGAACTGTGTCTTTACAATAAAGATAGTTCTAGTTATCTAGGGTTTTTGAATTACTCTATGTGTGCTCATTTTTTATCTATGTCATCGCTTGTGTCTTAGAAAACTTGGTGCGCTGCTTGGTTGGTGAAATCAAAAAGAATAAATGTTGAATATGAATTTGTTCTGCTAAAAAAAACCTTAAACCTTAAACCCTAAACTAAAATCTAAACCTCAAACCTAAAACCTAAACCCTAAACCCTAAAACCATAAACCCTAAACACTAAACCATAAACCCTAAACACAAAACCCTAAACCCTAAAACCCTAAGCCATAAACTTGTTGACCTCACTTTTGAATTGAGCTCTCAACTTCCTTATCATGGATCTAGGACTCTAATAGACACAAAGAGTTTCTCAGTCTTAAGACACTTGTAGTGATTAGGTGAACACTTAACCTAACCCTAGAGACTTAGAAGAGTTAGCCATAGGGGTAAGTTGTGCCTTAGAGATTTAGGAGAACTTTCCTACCTTATCGCCCAAACAAAATCCTTGCTTCATTCTTTTAAATTAAATCTTAAATTTAAATCTAAATTCCTAAATCAAATCCAACTATCAAATGATTCAAACCCATGATCTAATTCAAAGTCCAAATCCCTTCCTAAGCCCTTTAATTTTATCTTATGGACTTAGCCTTCACCAAATTAAAATCACAATTCAATTGATTTTATCAATTATCAAATTCAATCTCAAATCAAATTCTAAATCATAAATCAATTCCAAACTCCAAATGGTTGAAACCCAAATCAAATCAAATTCTTGATTTTAGCCCTTTTAGCCAAATTCTTGAACTTGGATAAATAATACCCAAATCAATTCAAAACTTATGGATTTCCTCATGATTCAAACATTCCTACAATCATAGATCCAAATATAAATACAAACTATAATTATCAAACCAAATCCAAGATAACCCAAATCAAACCAAAGTTAGACCTTTTGGACTTGAAATTATTATATGAACCAAAATCCATATGGATCCAAATTACTTGCAATTAGATTTATATTTCTATATCAAGCCCATTTATCAATATAATTAAACTTGAATCAAGCCATGATCAAGCCAATTAACCCATTTAGGTCCACTTGAACCAAAGTGACCTAAAAGACCTTTTTGACCCAAGTTCTAATTCAACCCAAATTAGATTGAACTATGCCCATCCAAACCTCACAACATGATCAACAATCATCCTAGGTTAATCAATTGTCTTAAATTGGGTCAAACTAAGTCAACCTAGCATGTTGACCAAGTCAACATTAAGCCCAATTGAAACCCAAATTAGACAAAATCTACCATAAGCCAAATTGATTCAAACCATTGATACAAACCCATTCCTAACCAATGATTGAACATGGACAAATGCTCACTTGAGCCTAACCAAGCCCAATTGGCTATTTAACCCAAGTTGACCCAAATTGGCCTAAAAAGCCAAAATAGGGCAAATCACAATCCAACCCAAATTGATTGTAATCAATGGCTCAAGTTCATTCAAAATCACTTATTGAACTTGACGAAAACCATGATTGAGCCTAATTTCACCAATTGGTCAATTGACATAACTTAACCCAAATTGACCTAAAGGGTCAAATTAGCCCAAATCCAAATTAATTCAAAATTAAACCAAACCAAAGCCTTCAATCATTTTCAATTAGCTAATTGAACTTGACCCAAACCTTGATTTGACCTAATTTGACCAATTGGTCAACTTGACCCAACCTAACCCAATTTGACCTAATAGGTTAAATCAAGCCAAATCAAATCAAATAAACTCCAAACTATTTGAAAATTGGGCTAACCCACTTTTGACGCATCCCAAATCTGTCCAAGACAAACCCATAGCCAAATGACCATTTTGCCCTTGGGTTTAGGGCATCCCATGAGATAAGAAACATGCTCATTGGTCATTTTCTCCCCCTAGCCACTTGGCACCCAGTCATAGGTCCATTTAGGCACCTAGGACCATGGTTGACCTGACCCAAAGGTGGGTGGGTCGACCATGATCCATGGCGTGGTGAAATCACCTCCTCATCCCCATTGGAGCTTTCCAAACAGCCATAGGACTCTCACTACTCCCTTGATAGCCACCTCCATAGCCTCACCCAACCAAACTAAGCCACATCATGCACCCATGAACCTCCACCACCCTCAGTTTTGGCCAATTGATCAAGAAAAATCCAAAGAAGTTATGGTCGTTTGATCTAAGGAATGAGGGGGTATTCCCCCCTCATTCTCACTAGAACTTAGACTCTCACACTTGATTCAACTATAGTAGCCAAGGAGAGAGTTCCAGAGAAATTTCCAAGCCTTCCCACACTCCCAAAAATCCCCATTATCAATTTTACACAAAACCAAAATAAGGGAGGCCACCTCCGATTCTCATTTGCTCAAACCTCCACCAAAGTGCAATTAAATTTGGAAACACCTTTCATGGAGCCAAACAAGTGAGAATGAATTGTTTCCCAAGCTTCTCGATAGTCAGAGGGTAGAGTTTGATCAAGCAGCACTACGCTGTGGTCTTTCAAGCAAACTACACCAAATCAAAGCCAGGTTCAATAGAGCTTCATTTCTACCAAATAAAGCTTCTCAATCATTGAACGCCATAAGCTCTGATGAGGTATGCCATTGAAACAGATCCTTGAATGAAAATAGGTTGGTCTTTTATGAAAGAAATTTTCATGTCATGCAATTTCCTCCATTAGATCTTCTTATTATGCTTCTTTGAAGGTGTGGGATCATTTTCATCTCCATCCGAGCTTGGGTGAGCTTGGATCAGGTGACGATCAATGGACGGTAGCCATTGTTCGATGCTTGGGAGGAGATAGATCATGGAATGTCCATCCCCCATGATTGGTATGAATGGTCCTGATCTAATTACGCTTAGAACCTCTGATTAATCCTTTGAAATTGTGAGTTTAATCATGGTCATCTGATCTTAGATCAAACCCATGGAGTTACCATGTGCACCACCATCTGAGTCATCACCTGGCTGTGATAACTTAAATAGTAAATCCCATCATGCCACATGGAAAGATCGCCGACCATGTCAGCCGCCATGTTTTCTGGTGGGATTAAGGCTCTAATTAGGGCTAATTAACTAGTTTTTAATCTTAAAACTTCCACAATTAATAAATAATTCTAGAAAAATACATAAAAAATACAAATTTATGCTCAGTTTAAAGATAATTTAGAGTAAAATCTAGGAAAATTATTATTTATTAATTTTTAGCAGTGGATTTAGCTTAATTGGAAATGTAATTAGTCTAATTACTCCCTAATTAATCATTCAATTAATCTCAAACTTTTTATGCATGTTAAGGGGGATGACCTCTGCCACCCCTATTTTTTTGGGATTTTATTGGTTGCTTAATTAGGGAAACTAATGGGTTAAGTCTTAATAACTCTCTTAATATAATTAATGATAATTAAGCAAATGAATAGTAAATTAGTCAATCAATTAAGCTTATTAACCTCTGTTATGATGATGAAGTCTAGAGAAATGGATTGGGACTCCCTCCTCCAATATTTTCTTTAAGTCTTCTCTAATCCCTCTTAAATTATTAATTAATTAACACCCCTTAATTAATTAAATAATAAGATTAATCAAAAATCCAAATGATACTTAAACTTTAATCAACAGATTGTAAGGATTTAAGGATTGAGACTTAGGCTCCCTTCTTTATCTCTTTTTCTAAGCCCATCTCATTTTAATTAGTTAAGGTTAATTAAGGTTTAATTTGTTAATTAATGAATTTAATTAATTTAATTGAATCTATTTATAAAATTTAATCTTGGGTAGCTCTTCAATAATCCAAAGGGGGAGGTAATGAAATTATGATTAGCTCACATGCATAAGAAAACTATAAAAGTAGTTAAGTGAGATCCCTTAAGCTTAATTAACTATTAATCATGAGCCAATTGTATTAGGCCCCTTTCATTTCTTAGGAGCATTGCAAATTTACTTTCCATGTGTCAAGAGAAATGGATTGGGACTCCCTCTTCCAATCTTTTCTTTAAGACCTCTCTAATCCCTCTTAAATTATTAATTAATTAACACCCCTTAATTAATTAATTAACAAGATTAATCAAAATTCCAAATGATACCTAAACTTTAATCAACAAATTGTAAGGATTTAAGGATTGAGACTTAGGCTCCCTTCTTTGTCTCTTTCTCTAAGACCATCTCATTTTGATTAGTTATGGTTGATTAAGGCTTAATTAGTTAATTGATGAATTTAATTAATTTAATTGAATCTATTTCTAAAATTTAATCTTGGGTAGCTCTTTAGTTGTTCAATAATCCAAAGGGGGAGGTAATGAAATTATGGTTAGCTCACATGTATGAGAAAACTATAAAAGTAGTTAAGTGAGATCCCTTAAGCTTAATTAACTATTAATCATGAGCCAATTGCATTAGGCCCCTTTCATTTCTTAGGAGAATTGAAAATTTACTTTCCATGTGATTGCATATCATATTAGCTCATTATTAATTGCTTAATTAACTGAAGGTGATGTAGATAAAGGTTAATTAATTGGCTTAATTCATACCCTAACCTAATTAAACCATAAAATCAACTTAAATACTTCTTCATTATATCAAATTAACTCACACATGAGGAATGGGATTAGGATCAACAAATATCTTTCATTTCTTAAATGAAATCAAACTCAAAATTATGAAATCTCATTAAAGGACTTTAGTTTATTTTAAGTGGCTTTATTTAGTATGATTGTCCTTAGGAATTAATTGGAATGAATGAGATAATGTACTTATGTTCATTTATTTCTTTCTAATCATGTTAAATGTTACTTCCCATGTGTAATCATGCATTCATTTTTTTAAAAAAAATTAAATAAATGAAATGGTTTCTTTTATGTCAAATTGCATGTGTTGATTTAAATTAAAAATAAGTGTGGCTATTATCACTATTAAATCAAAAGTTATTTTCAAAAGCTCATAAATCAATTATAATAAATGAAGTGATGTTAATTACAAATATCTATAGGTTTACATGTGTTGATAATATAAGATATGAAATATGAAGCTCTCTATCTTTATCTTACATTGATTTACATAGCAATTACAAATATATAGTTCATTTGAAAAGCACACAACATTTGTCTAAATCAATTCCTATGCATTTTCATGCTAAGACTTAGGAAGAATTTCATACCATATATGTAAATCATATAATCAAATCAAATATGACTTCTTGCATGACTTCTTCTTCTTGTGGTTCCTTTCATACATTCACCTGTATCTAAGAAAAGTGGTATATTAGGACACCCGGTTTGAGGTTTTAAGTAGCCCTAAGTAGGCCTTATACCTTATGCCCCTGGCACAGAATAATGGTGTCGTACCCACTTAAAACTCTTATACATGTGCATGTGTGATATGGTCAATGAATAAGAATCATAAGTCATATAAATCAAATATAATTTTTCCATGGGTTTTTCCAATCCTTGTAGTTACTTATACATCTATATGTATCTAAGAAAAGTGGTATGTTTGTCTAGATACACCGGGGCTGTGAGGATTTAAGTAGCCCTAAGTAGGTCTAGTACCTTACGCCACTAGTGCAGAATAATGGCGATGTACTCACATAAAACTTTTATACATGTGAATGTGTATCTAGCTAATGGATCAAAAATCCCTCCTTCTATTAAAAAGGCATGCATTCATAATTCAATCAAATGAAATAATTAAATTTCAAACACACTTCTTTGCATTCATCATTCAAGTATTCTAAAATATAAATTGCATGTATAGGTATGCTTAGGATTTAATCATATGCATGATATGCATGATGGAAAGAAATGAATAAACATGTATTATGTGATAGTAATTCATTCCAATTAATCTTAAGATGCCTTTCTTATTGAATAAGGTTATTTAGAGTAAACCAAAACTTAGGACTAATTACAACATATAATATGTTATTCACTAAAAGAAATTGATTAATTAACTTACTTTAGAAGTGACTTAAGGTAGGGATGAAATAGAGGTTCTCTCTCTTTCTTCTCTTTATAATACTTAGTTGTTAAGTGTAGACCATATGAAATAAAAGAAAACACTAAGTAAAATCTTTAAATCAATCAAACCACCTAAAGAAAAATTAACCTGTTTATAAATTAATCCATCACACTTAGCAAATTACAACTCTAAAGCCTAGTTGGGACATACCACACAAGCTTTAATTCACACACATTAGACTAAGCCAAGATTTATAGCTTTATGTTAGGGAGCTGTATGGTTTGATGTATGCTTGTTTTGTGATGTATTATTATAGATTGGATGTTTGGGTGTATGTGCGTAGTCTAGATGTTAGGCCGATATTAGCCTAATCATGCATTCTACAGGGGTTATGCTTAAGGGGCTAAATAAAAATATAAATGTTTTTTGCTATGCAGGTTGCTTAGCCCCTAAGCCTAACCCTAGTTAGGATAGGTGGGCTTGGTTACCCATGTGTGGGGTGCTAAGTCCAAATTATTCATATAATTGCTTAGGTTGTATGGTGAGTTTAGCTTATATTTATTTTACAGGTGTAGCTAAATTTTCTTTGCTTCTTTTAATGTAATTTTGCATTAGGATTAGGATGAGTATTATGGGGGACTAGGATGAGCATTGGTTATAAGGCCAAGTGTTATGTACCATGTGATGCCTTTGGAGCAAGCATATCCAAATCAATTCAAAAAGAAGGAAGAAATAGATGAAATCAAATGAAGAAATGGAAGATGAAGAAATGAAGAAGGAAGAATGAAGAATGAAGACCCCCATAACAGTCATCATTTGTAATTGTAATTATTCTCGTGTAATCTGAGTTGTATAAGAGTAGAACTTGACAACCCACATTTCTTTTTGGGATGTACAGCAGAACCCAACCGCATTGGCCTTTTATTCTTTTGTGATGGCTTTATTAAAATTGTTTGATATTTTTTTCAGCTTGTGCATTAGAAAAAGCATTCCTTTTCATAGTTTGTTTATGATTGGTGATTGTTGTATGACCTGGATGCAATTAGGCTCTTAGGATAAAAATAAATTTTCTATCCCATTAACTACTCATAACTAAATTTTCAAAACAACTCATAATCTTATATAAAAACCTAGGCATTAAATCAAAATAATAAAATATTTAGCAACCCCTTAGCTGGATGTTATATGTTTAATATCATGCAAAATCATCTTGTTTCACTCTTGTTAAGAGAGGGCTTCCATCTTTGCCAGATAGAATGGGCTTAACCTTTGAGAACCTATGATGGAAGAAACCACTTTCCCTTTTGATTTGGCCCATAATCAACTTCTCATGCATTTAGGCATACAAAATCCTACAGCCTGTGTCAAAATAAAGAGTCCTAAATTAAATAATTTTTTTAAGAATTTGCATTAGATTTAAGTCATTATTCATACCCCATGCTCTAGTCTCTTATGGAGTGGGTTTGAGGACTTATTCTCTTTTCTAAATAATAATAACCTAGCCATCTCGCAAAAACATATGACTTGCCTAGATGAATTTAAAGCATAGGAGGAGTTAGTTGGCTGCCAATCCAGATGATAATAAGTCCAGCAGTCAGGTGATTTACTCGCTTTTATCTAGGTAAACCATATGCCCACTTTCGCCATAGATTTAGGTCATGATTTGGCCCTCACCAAAGTTCTCTAGATTTAGGATCTGAGGTTACTATTTCTCTTTGCGGGCTACAAGTAGAAATCCTCACCTCGGTATTACAATCTTATATTGTGGAATTATAAGTCCTAAATTTCTAATAAAATTTCAAATGAAATAAATAAATCTCCTCAATTTGAAATATATAAAACCCAACCATAGGATAGATTGGACTTCTCACTAGGTTTCCTAGTATCATGAGTACTCCCTACTCATCTCCTTTGGTTTCGATAATAACTCTTCCCTTTTGATCCAACCCACTTGATCTTCTAAAATACAACCAATTTATTGATAGTACTATCTTTGAATTCTTTGGAGACAACAATCACCTACTTTAATCGAGAGTATTCTTAAGGGATTCATTTTCTTAAGATGTAATTAACTATGGGGGCTTGATTCTATAGGGAACTTAACAAACTTGGTTTAAATAAACCATGCTTTACTTTTCCAAGTAACGTATGGAAAAAATCTCTGGTATATTCGAAGACCCATCATGCCTTAAGAGTCCTTATTAAGTGATTAGGCTATCGTAGGGTAGTGCTTTTTATCTTTCGAGATAGTGCACTATTCCATGATGTCATACCCGATCACCTCAATAAGTACATCCTCAGATCTGGATGGTGTCCCCTCACATATACACACACAAATGAAACTAAAAATAAACACCACAAAACCATAAACACTAAACACTAAACCCTAAACCTAAATCATAAACTCTAAACCCCAAAATCCCAAACCATAAACCCTAAACCCTAAAACCTACAACCCTAAATCCCAAACCCTAAACCCTAAAAACCCTAAACAATATATTCTAAATAGTAAACCCTAAACCTTACCAACCCTGCACTAAACCCTCCTAAACCCTACCACAAAATACATTAAACCCTAAACCCTAAACCTAAACTGTGCCTACTGAGCTGAGCTAAACCTAAACCTAAACCCACTAAACCTAAACTCTCTGAGCTAAACTAAATCCTAAAACTAATCCAAACCCAGGCCCTGGCCTGAAAGGTAAACCTAAAATAAACCTAAACTGAGCTTAAACTGGCTCTGAGCTAAATTGAGGCTAAACCTAAAGGCTGAGCCCTGGGCTGAGCCTGGGCTCTGGATCTCACTCTGATCCTGGGCCATCTAAACCTGGGCCCTGGGTTTAAACCTAGGCCTAAACTGGGCCACTACTGGGCCCTGGGCCCTGGGCCCTAAACTGAGCTGATCTAACCTGACCCTGACCAACTGGACTGTCAGGCCAACTAGGCTGTGCCTCCTCCTAAAGCCTCTAAACAAATGTGATCTTACCTAAACCTGGGCCCTGGGCCCTGGACTTGTGCCTCTCCCTGAGCCCACATGATCCAGGCCCTAAGAACCCAAACTGAGCCCTAAACTCACTCTCTCTACTGGGCCCTACCAGGCCACCAGCCTCCTAAACTTTAAACCCTCCCTCTGGGCCCTAAATCCTAAACCAAACCTAAACCTCACTAAACTCCTAAACCTAAACACCTACCTAAACCTAAACCTAAACTAACCTAAACATTAAACTAAACTAAACCTAAGCCTAAACTAAAACCAAACCCAAAACCACTAAAGCCCTCAGTGCTCTAGATTTCCCTTTCCCATGATTTTTTTTTTTTTGCTGCCAACTATTTTGCATGATTCTAATTGGATTCTTTCTTGAATCGATGGTCGCTGGCCTATTTTGGGTTTTCATTGGAGTTATACTACGGCTTAGCTTCTTCCCTGATGATTCATTAGGGAATACTGAAGGATCCTATGGATCCTACTATGGCATCATCTATCTTGGCTTCAAATGCTTTGAAATCATTTAAAGTCATTCCCATTTGGATTTCTCTCCCCAATATGCGAATTCATTTCATTAACCATCAATTCATTTTTTATTGTGGGTGCTCTATTTTGTCGGCCATTGTTAATTGACCAGACAACGTCTATAAAATCTTATCCTTCAGTGGCTAGAATTGTTGTTGAATTGGACATTACCAAGAAACACCCTAAAGAAATTTGGTTGGTATATGAAAATTATAGTTATATGCAAAGAATTAAATTTGAAAATTTCCCTGTCATTTGTTCTCACTGTAAAATCCATGGGTATGATAATTTTGAATGATTCATTCTTCATCCTCACCTAAAAAATCCCTATTAAGGAAACTTCTATTCCTAACCCTAGACAGATCACTATTAAATATCAAAAAGCTACATCAGAAAAAAAGGAATTTTTGAATGTTCTTAATAAGGATATTTTACCTCTTACTTCTTCTGTGCAATTGAAGGCTTCTAGTGTGAGCAATAATAAATTTTCTAAACTTTTGGATGATGATTTTGTTTCCTTCGATTCAATCACTGCATCCTTGCCGACTTCGATTGATGAAAATGAAGCATTGATTGAGAATATAAATGAGGATATTAATGTTATGCATCATTCAAATTCAATGGATAATATGGCTTTAATACCTCACTATAATCAGGTTGAAAAAATTGATTTTATTTTCTAGATTTAGGATGATTTAAATTCTCAAAAAGATTTGGCTTTGTCTAATAATTTGGGTCATGAAAAGGAAGGGCTTGGTGTTCACACTTGCCTTTTAATAAATCTATTTATGCTCTATCTCTTGCTATTCCCAATGTTCATTTGGCTTTAACAAATTCTAATGTCTTGGAAGAAGGAGAACTCATTTCTAATCAGAAGATTTCTTTTAAATCTATGACTAATGTTGCTAAATCCTTCTCAGATGATGATTATATGGGAAAAGAAAATGGTTTCCAAACTTATCATTCTAAAAAGAGAAAAAAATGTTAAAAAATTCCCTCCAAAATTGCTAAGAAGCACTAGATTGGCTATGCCTCCTTCTCCTCTCTTAATTAACCTTTTCTTAACCCCTTTTTATTTCTTTATGTTTAATTTTATTGTTTGGAATGTTAGAAGGATCGATATCCTCTCTATTCATAATTGTATTAGAAATCTTTGTCGTATACATAATATTTCTTTACTTATTTTTTCTAGAGCCTCTTATTCATGCTAACAAAATTAACTATGTTGCTAAAATGATTGGTTTCAATAAATTTTTCTCTAATGTCAGTAATAAGATTTAGTGCTTTTGGAATAACTTTGTAGAGGTTTCATTTCTTGATGATTTTCAAAGAGTTGTCAATGCTCAAATCTCTTATGGTGATTATTGTGTTTTGAATTTAGATCTAGTAGAAATCTTTTTTGGGATAATTTGAGGAATTTTGCTACCTCTGTCAATAAACCTTGGTTTATTGGTGGTGATTTCAACACAATTTTATTCACTTCTAAATGAAGTGGTGGTTGCTCTCCTAATATTCATTCCATGGAAGAATTTTCTAATATGATCCTTGATTATAATTTGATTGGTATTGGTTTTAAAGGTTCTAATTATACATGGTAAAACTCTTGACATTGGCAAAGGTTGGATCAGATTCTTTTTAATACTCATTAGATTACTCAATGGCATATTACTTTTGTCGATCATTTAAGCAGAACCTTGTCTAATCATGCTCCTCTTTTGGTTTCTAGTAAAGATAATTATAATAGATTAAAAAATTTCTCTCCTATTAGATTTCAGAACATGTGGATTCAACATATTAATTTTTTTAATGTTGTGGCTAACAATTGGAAAGCTCCTTTACATCTTGATAATTTGATTATGGGGATGAATAGACTTTAGTTTAAGCTTAAATGACTTAAGAAAAATCTGGGTTGGTGGAACAAGCATTGTTATAATAACCTTTTTTCTAATATCAAAGATATGGAAAAATTGGTTTGTGAGCTTGAGGTCTCTATTATGTCTGATCCTTCTAAGATTAAGGACTTGACTGAGGTGAAAGATAAACTTATTAATTTTCAAAATATGGAGGAGACTTATTTGCTTCAAAAAGCTGCTAGTAAACATATTATGATTTATTTTGCTCTCCTTGTTTCCCCATATTTGTGTCTTTGTCGGTGGTGCTGGATTTGCTATTTTTCTTGTTGCCTTGGTGGTGGTTTTGATGGTAATTTTTGGATGCCCTCTTGGTCTCTCTATAGCTTTCCTCTCCCTGGTGCTGCTTATCTTCTGCTATTCTGCTATTTGGTTGGAGGTTTTGCCCTTAGATTTGGATTATTATTGCTCTAGATCAAGGGTTGTTGTTATGCCTTTGGGGCTATTTTGTTGGCTTGTGTTGTTACCCCAATTCATGCTGACTGCTCCTTTTTGTGTTTCTCTTCCTTTTGGTGGTGGCTTTGGTGGAATTATTCCTTGGTTTTTTAGCTTGACCACTGATCCTACTATAACTTCTAGGGTTCTAGCTTTATGTGATTGGTCTGTTGTGGGTTTTGGTTGGTGGGTTGGTTCTATTTGTTTGGCTTTTCTCTTGGATGGTTTGTATATGGTCTATGATGGCATTGATGTTTCTTCATATCTTCTCTAATTGGTAGTTTGACTATAACACTTCGAGTTTGGATGCTCACATGTATTGTTAAGATGATCTTAGCTTGGCCGAAACCTTCTCTTTCTCTCTCTAAATTGTTTACTTTATCCTTTTCCCTTGAGCTATGATTATTGCCTTTGTAGTGTTTTGCAAAATTCTTTTGCAGGTTGGAACTTTACAGATGGAATGAGCTATACTCAGTCAACTCAATTGTTGTTGTTGTGGATCTTGTTTATCTTGCTTTCTCAAAGGGATCAAGAGCTGCTTCTGACTAGTCCTTTTACTACATTCATTAGTTGTAATAGTCCTATTTTGTGACTTTTTCTCATATGCTTTTAGCTATTGTATTTGTTTTTTTCTTTTGTTTTCTTTTCCTTTTCTATTGTACTTAGATGGGGTTTGGCTCTTTAGGTTTCTTGTAGCTCTGAGAGTAGTAGAACTTTGAGCTTTACCCCTATTAAGGACATTGTATCTTTTCCTTTTATGGTAATAAAATTCAAACTTTTCTCAACAAAAAATAACCCCAAAACTCTAAACCCTAAACCCTAAAACCTATAAGCCTAAACCCTAAAACCTACAACCCTAAAACCTACAACCCTAAACCCTAAACCCCAAACCCTAAATCCTAAACTCTAAACTTTAAACCATAAACACTAAATTGTAAACCCTAAAAACCTAAAAACCTAAACCTAAACTTAATAAAACCTAAAAATAAAATAAATAAATAAACTTAAACCTAAATAAAATAAAATAAAATAAAATAAAAACCTAAACTAAAGCCTAAACCTAAACCTAAACCAAAAATAAAATAAAAAAAAAAAAAACTAAACTAAAATAAAGTAAACAAAACTAAAAAAACAAAATAAAGTTAAAATAAAAATATTAATAAAATAAAACTAAACCTAAAATAAAAAAATAAACCAAATATAAAATAAAATAAAACTAAATAAAACCTAGCTTAAAATAAAAATAAAATAAAATCTAAAATAAATAAAAAATAAAGCCTAAACCCTAAACTAAAAAAAAACTTAAACTTAAAATAAAAATAAAACTAATAAAATAAAATAAACCTAAACTAAAATAAACTAAACTAAAATAAATAAAACCTAAACCTAAACCTAAAATAAATTAAACCTAAACCTAGACCTAAACTAAATAAAAAAAATAAACTAAAAATAAACTTAAACCTAAAATAAAAAATAAAACCTAAAAATGAACCTAAAATAAAAACCTAAAACCAAAACCTAAAAATAAAAAATAAAATTAAACCTTAAATTAAAAGAAAAATAAAACTAAACTAAAAAATAAATCTAAATCTAAAAAATAAACTAAAATAAAAAACCTAAACTAAAATAAAATAAAAAATAAATAAACTAAACTAAATAAAAGTAAAATAAACCAAAATAAAAAATAATAAATAAAATAAAATAAAATAAACTAAAATAAATAATAAATATAAATAAACCTAAACCTGGCTTTGCTAAATTTAAAAAAAAAAAATCCTAAACCTAACCTAAACCTAACCCTTAACCCTAAACCTGACCCAGACCCCAAACCCTGACCTACCACAATAAAACCCTAAACCCAAATCTTAAACCATAAATCTCTTACCCTAAACCCTAAACCCCTAAACTAACCATAAAACCTAAACCTAAACCTTAAACCACCCTAAACTAAAGCTAAACACTAAACCCAAATCTAAACCCTAAAACCCTAAACCCAACTGACCTAAACCCTAAACCCTAAAACCCCTAAACCCACCTAAACCTAAACCTTAAAACTAAACCTAAACCTAAAATAAAAAAAACCTAAACTTAAAATAAAATTAAAATAAAATAGAATTAAACTACATAAAGAAACTAAAATAAAAAACTTAAATGAAAATAAATAAAATAAACTAAAATAAAAAACCTAAAAACAAAATAAATAATAAATAAATAAATAAAATAAACTAAATAACTAAACTTATTGGTTTACTTAATTTAAATAAAAATAAAAAATAAATGATTAAATTAAAACCACCCTTACTAAATGCCCAAATCCTAAACCTGATCTACCACCCACCTGGCCCTTAAACCCTAAACACACTGAGGCCTAAATCCTAAACCTGAGCCCAGTCCTAAACACTGATCCTAACCCTGAGCCCAAATCCCACTACTCTTAAACTCTAAACCTTTAACTTGACCCCACCTGACACTCTTAGGCCCTACCAGGCCCTACAAACTGACCCATGACCCACCTTAAATACACCCAAACAAGACCCTAAACCCCTAAACCCCTTCTTTTACCAGACCCTGGGTTCTAAAAGCCCAAAACCTGGGCCTCCCTAAACTTAAAATGCAGTGACCCTAAGCCAACCCAAACCTAAACTCCCAAACTGAGGCCTGACTCTAAACCTAAACCCTAAACTGGGCCCTAAACCTGGGCCTAAACTGGGCTCACTAAACCCTAAATAATAAACCTAAACCCTCCTAAACATGATCCACTAAACCTAAACCACTAAACACCACACTAAACCATAAGCTACCTAAAACCTAAACCTAAACAAAATAAAACCTAAAAATAAAATAAATAAATAAAACTAAACCTAATTAAAATAAAAAGATTAAATTAAATTAAAACATAAACTAAAACCTAAACCTAAACCTAAATAAAAAAAAAAAATAAAAATAAAAAACTAATCTAAAATAAAATAAATAAAAACCTAAACTAAACAAAAAAAAATAAACATAAAAATAAAAAACAATTAAATAAAATAAAAACAAAATATAAAATAAACATTAATTAAACTAAAATAAAATAAAATAAAAATTGAATAAAAACCTAAACCTAAAAAATAAACCAAAAAATAAATAAAAAATATAACTTAAACCTTAAACTAAAAAAAAATCAAACTTAAAATAAAAATAAAATAAATAAACTAAACTAAAATAAACCAAACATAAACCTAAACCTAAAATAAACTAAACCTAAACCAAAAAACTAAATAAAGTAAACTAAAATAAACTTAAACCTAAACTAAAAAGTAAAACCTAAAATTAAACCTAACATAAAAACCTATACCCTAAACCTAAAAAAATAAATTAAAAAATTAAACCTAATCCTTAAAATAAAAAATAAACCTAAACATAAAAATAAAATAAAAATAAAACTAAACTTAAAAAAATAAACCAAAACATAAACCTAAAACTTTAAAATAAACTAAAATAATATACTAAAATAAATAAACCTAAAATATAAATTAAATAAAATAAAATGGTTTAAATAAAATAAAAATTAATAAACTAAAATAAATAAAAATAAATAAATAAATGTAAAATGACTCATTTACTTAATTTTAAAAAAAAATAAAAATAACCTAAACCTAACCACATAAACTTAAACCCTAGATCTTAAACCATTAACCCTAAATCTCCAAAATCTAAACCACTTGCTAAATACCTAAACTTACCCTAAACCTAAACTCTAGGCCCTAAACCCTAAATGCTAAACTAAAACTAAAGCCTAGGCCAAAAACTCCTAACTACATGAGCTGACTCCACCTCCACCACCTCTAAACCACACCCTGACCTAAACCTAAATCCTCCCTAAACTTAAACCCTAACCCTAAACACCCCAACTAAACCTAAACCCCAAACCCTAAACCTAAACCAAAACCCTAAACAAACCCTAATCCCACAAAAACTAAACCTAAACCTAAAACCCTAACCCTACCTAAAATTATCAAGGCCAGTGATATGGTCCTCCACGAGCTCGCTATTGAGGTCTCCTTGGAGGAGATTAGATCTGAGATGATCCATAAGATCATAGATGACATGATTGTGGTTATGTAGAAGGTTCTGGTGTCGGCCTCACTGCTCCATAGAATGGTATTCCTTTGAGGGAAATGAGCTGAATGGTCATGGAATTGGTGCAACTATTGATATAGAATATTATGCTAGGGATTTAATTTCCCTGAAAGCTATCATCAATGATCTGTATAGAAATTCCAAATCAAAGGCACTGCTGGTAGCTCTTAGAGGGTTCTTTAATGATCCATAATGGTATGCTCAGCTTTTAGAGGCTTTTGAACCTAATGTTCTCAATGCCCTAACACATCATATATATAATCTATGTAGATATTATTATTCTTGAAGACACAAAAGAATACATTAGCTATGCACTTAAGAGTGATACTGATGCACAAGACCATCGACCTTTTAATCTTCTAGTAATAATTAATCCAAAGCTTCAGAAGAAGGGAAATAAAATAGCTTTGTTCTTTGAAAGATGTTTAAGTGTTGATGGATTTTGAGCTATGGTAGAGCAGCATCTGTAGGTGAAGGTCACAGGTCATGATTATTTTGGTCAACCTATCAAAATTGCTGCTTCTGGATGGATGGCTCACATATTATAACATGAGTTTGATCATATAAATGAGACTATATATGTGGATAAGATTGTTCTAAGAACATTTAAAAAAGTCAAGAATCAAGATTTACCTCTTCCAGTAGGATGCCCAAAGCCAGGTGTCTATGAGCAAGTGAGAAGGAAGCGAACCATAAGAGTAAAGAAAAGAATGCTACATAACGTATTGATTTGACCTAATAAGCACCTCAATAGGGCTTCATTTCTTCCAAATGAAGCCACCTCTTGGTCAGAATCCTCTGGACATTAGCTCCAGTGAGGTATAATTTTTAAATGCTTAGAAAGCCTTAGGGATCTCATGTTTGATGTGTTGAATGCGAGTGTCATTATGATCCAACCTATAAAGCCCGTGCACTTTAATTTTTAATATTTTTGATAAAGTTTAGAGATAAAAGTAAGACCATTCATTTTATGTGTTTGAAGTGAACAATTTTGATTAGACTGATTGGCATAGTGATTTGATTGCACCTATCCAGCCATGATTAACTCATGGACCATTTGATCTTTGATCGAATGATCACGACTAATCCAATATTTTATTTATTATTAAATTCAATCGGATCTATAAAAAGGAGTTTATCAATATTTAGAATAAAAAAAGAAAGAAATAATATGTGATCAAACAAAATAAAAAAATTGTACAAATTAAATTATCATAAAATTTAAGTAAGACTTTATATAAAGAAAATTAACTAAACCAATAACATTATAAATATTATAATCAAATATAAAAAGTTGTTTGCACACAATTTATTAATGTCATTTATAAAAATCAATTCAATCCCTAATTGTTATATGTTGATCTTAAAAGTCAAAAAGAAAATTTAGTTATGAGACATATCCTAAATTATAATTAATTTAATTATTAATTACAATTGACTAAGCTTTATTTTATTAGTTATTCATATAAAATATTGGAGGAAAATGATTAGGACTTCTTTTAATTTTTCCTCTAATTTATTTCATTAAGAGAGGGGATTTATGGAATAGGATTAGGACCTATTTCCCAACCCATTCCTTAAATCCATTTCATTTGGAGGATAATTAATCAATTTGGCATATTAAGTAAGAGAAATTGATTAATTAATTCAAGATTTCATTAGTCAAATTAAAATTACAATCATATCTAATCTTCATTAATTAATTAATGTGTAGATCTTTTAGTAGTTTAATAGCCTAAAGAGAGTTAATAAAATTATGATTTACCCATATGTATGGGAAAATCATAAAAGTAATTAATTAAGTTTCTCAATCTAATTAATCAATAATTATGAGCTAATTTCATTAAGCCCTTTCACTTCTTAGGATCATTGCAAGTTATTTTCCATGCATATTATTTAATTAACTACTTTAAGGTAACATAGGTAAGGCTTAATTAGGATTTAATGCATATTACAACCTATTTAATCCATAAGATCCACTTATTTACATTTTATTAAACCAAATCAATTCACAAACATGGGACTGGGTTAGGTTAAGCAAACTTTCCTTCATTTCGTTAAATCAAATTGAAACATAAAAGATAAAAGTGACATAAGAAACTTTGGCTTCTATAATGATTTTATTTGATATGATTGTCCTTAGGAATTAATTTAATTGAATTGAATCATGTGTTTATGTTTAGTTATTCTTCTCCAGTCATATAAAATGTTGTATGTCATTTGATTCATGCATTCATCTTTTGCAAAATTAACTAAATCAAATTGTTCCCTTTATGTCATGCTTGCATATGTTTATCTAATTTAATATATGTGTGGCTATTATCACTATTAAATCTAAGTTATTTTCAAAAGCCTATAAGTCAACTATAATATTTGGAGTGATAATAGTTATAAATATTTATATGCGTGCATGTTTCTATGGCTTAGAACATGTGTTATGGAGTTCTCTTTCTTTAGTCTATATAGATTTACATAAAGTTTGAATGTTAACATGTGTATAGTCCATTTGAAAAGGACACAACATTTGTTTGAATTCATTCCTATGTATTTCTATATTAGAATTTAGATAGAACTTTAGCTCGCATGTATAAATAATTCAATTGAAAGAAATATAACTTTCGCATGATTTTCCATTCTTGTAGTCACTTGTACATTCATGTGTATTCAAGAGTAGTGGGTATATCTAGTTTGGACATTCTGGGGACATAAGGCTTTAAGTAGCCCCAAAGAGATCTTTACCTCACTCCCTTGGTTTAATAATGGCAAAGTATCTGCTTAAAACTTTTATACACTTCTATGTGCATTGAGCTAATGAATGAAAATCTCATTTTCAACTTTAGCTCACATGTAGAAATAATTCAATTTAAAGAAATACAACTTTTACATGATTTTCTATTCTTGTAGTCATTCGTACATTCTTGTGTATTCAAGAATAGTGGGTATATCTAATTTGGACAATCCAGGGATGCGAGGCTTTAAGTAACTCCAAGGAGGTCATTACTGCATTGCCCAGTTTAACAATGGCGAAGTATCCGCTTAAAACTTTTATACACTTGTATATGCATTTAGCTAATGAATAAAAATCTTCATTTTTACAAATATACACATCTACATTCATCATCTAATTGTGCTAAAACATATTGTATGTCTAGGTATCTTTAGGATTAATAGAATATGCATGTTACATGTGATGGAAAGGAATGATTGAACATATGTCATGTGATAGTAATTCAATTAAATTAATATTATGATATTTTTCATATTAAATAATATTATTTAAAGTGAGCCTAAACTTAATATTAAGTTAAAATGCGTAATAAGCCATTCACTAAAGAGAGCTAAATCAAATTAACATCCTTTAGAAAGTGGCTTAAGGTAAGGATGAAAGAGGGCAATCCTCTTTTCTTCTCTTTATAAGACTTAGTTGCTAAGTGTAATCAAATGAAACAGAAGAAAACACAAATTAAAATTCTCAAATCAATTAAATAACTTCAAGTGAAACTAACCCTTATTGTTAAATTAAATCTTTCTATACTTAGAGAACTACAACTCTAATGCCTAACAAGACATACCACACAAGCCTTAACACACACATTAGAATTAAGTCAATACTTCTATCTTTATGTTAGGGTGGTGCTTGGTATGATGTATATTTTGGTTTGGATTAGGGTGTGCCTATCAGATGCCTAGATGGTAGGCTATGATTAGCCTAATCATGTTTTTTGCATGGAATTATGCTTAAGGGGCCGATTAAAAATAAAAATAAATGCTCTCTTGACAAGTTTTTTAAGCCCCTAAGCATAATCTAAGTTAGGACAGGTGAGCTTGGTTACCCATGTGCATGGTGCTAAGTCCAAATTATGATATAATTGCTTGGGATTGTATGTATGATTAACTAACCTCTATTTTGTGGTGTAGTTAGATTTACTTTTTCTATTCTTAATGTAATTTTTCAATTAGGAATTAGGATTAATGTTATGTGGGATAAAGATGAACATTGGCTTGAAGTCTTTGTCCTGGGAGGCCATGTGATGCCTTTGAAGTGGAGAAAATCAAATCAAAGAAAAGAAATGAAGACATGAAGATTGAAGAATTAAGACCCCCCATAGCATTCATTCATTATAAATTATAATTATTATTTTATAATTTTGGGTTGTATTAGGGTAGAACTTGGCTACCAATCTTTTCTTTTCAGGTTGTACGGTGGTACCCGACTGCATCAACTTTTATTCTTACATGATAGTTATAGAAATTGGTTGATGATTTGTTTAGGATTTGTACTAGAAATGGCATGCTTTTATTAGTTTCTTAGATGATTGATATTTAAATGTGTGGCCTAAATGCAATTAGGCTCTTAGAAAAAAATAAATCTTTTACCCAACTATAACTCATAACTAAAGTTTTAAATAATTCATAACCTCATATAAAGCCTAGGCATTAAATCAAGATAATTAAAAGATTTAGCAACCCCTTAGTTGAATGTTGTATATCTCACATCATGCATGAATATTGCTTCACTCTTGCTAAGAGAGGGTTTGCATCCTTGCATGATAGTGGAAGGCTTGACCTTTGAGCGCCTCAATTGTGGAGGAAAACACCTCTTTCTGGTTGATTTAGCCAATAATCTAACTTCATCATGCATATAGGCATACAAAATCCCAATACCTTTATCAAATTGAAGTATCCAAAATCAAATAAAATTTGAAAAGATTTGCATTTGTAGATTAAGTCATTAGTCATACCACTCAAGCTCTAGTCTCTTAGGGAGTGGGTTTAAGGACTTTTGTCTCTTTCTAAATTAATAACATCCCAACTATCTTGCAATCGCATAAGACTTATCTACATGGTTTTAAAATAGTAGGAGTTAGCTGGCGGCCACTCCAGGTGGTTATAAGCCCAATAGTCGGGTGGTTTATTCTCTCTTGTGGAGGTAAACCTTATACCCATTTTTGCTTAGACCTAGGTCATGCTTTGGCTTATGCCAAAGCTTCCTAGATATAGGGTCTGAGGCTGCTATTTCCTTCAGATATTAGCATAAACCCTTACCTCTTAGGCATTTCCACAACCTTGTGTTGTTTGATTATAAGTCCTAGCTTTATAATAAAATGTTTACTTTAATAAAATGAATCTCTTCAACTTCAAACATATAAAGCCCAACCAAGAAAGATGGGTGGATTCTTGTCATGAACAATCCCAATTGATTTTCCTATACAAATAATCCTTTGATAGCCTAGCCTTGAAATCTTTGGAGACCTTAAATTCTACTTTAATTGAGAGTATTCCTAAGGAATTCACATTCCTTAATATGTAATTAACTACGGGGGCTTGCCTCCTTAGGGAACTTAACGAACTTAGCTTAAAATAAACCCTACTTTACTTTTCCATGTAAAGTAGGGAAAAGATCTCTGGTATATTCGAAGACCCATCATGCCTTAGCAGTCTTTATTAAGTGATTAAGTCCATTATAGGGTGATGATTTCTATCTTTCGAGATAATGCATCATTCCTTAATATCATATATGATCACTTCAATAAGTACTCCCTAAGATCTACGTGGTGTCCCACATTTCAAAAATAAACACCATAACAAATTTTTTAATGTTGTGGCTAACAATTGGAAAGCTTCTATACATCCTGATAATTTGATTAGGGGGATGAATAGGCTCTAGTTTAAACTGAAATGACTGAAATAAAATATGGTTTGGTGGAATAGGGATTGCTTTAAAAATCCTTTTGCTAATATCAAGGATGTGAAAATTTTGGTTTGTGAATTTGAAGTTTTTATTATGATGGAACCAGACAAGATTATGGGCTTGAATGAGGCAAAGGATAAACTTATTAATTTTCAAAATATGGAAGAAACTTATTGGCATCAAAAAGCTACTAGTAAATATATTGCGGATGGTGACAGGAATACTAGGTATTTACATGCTTTAGTTAATAAAAGAAGAGCTCTAAATAATATTCAAAAAATTTAAAATGATAATGATGAATGAATTATGGAGAATAATGATATTAAGGATTCAATTATTAATTATTTTAGAAATATGCTTAATAAGATTTTCTCTTATGAAGCTATTTTTAAATTGCACTAGATTCTTTCTATTATTACCAATGATTAAAATGCTTTGCTTACTATTTTTCCTAATGAAGCTGAACATTTTAAAGTTCTTAATAGCATGAACATAGATTCTGTTGTTAGACTAGAGGTTTTCACTACTCAATTTTTAAAAAAAATGTTGGTTTATTATTAAAAATGATTTGATTGATGTTGTGGTGATTTCTTTATTGGTAATCCTTTTCCTAGATATTTTTCTAGCACTTCTATTGTTCTCATACCTAAGAAAGATAATCCAGACTATTGGAGTGAGTTTAGACCTATTAGTCTTTGCACCTCTTCAATAAGCAAATTTCCAAAATTATTGCCAACAATCTTAGTCCTCTTCTTCATAAGATTATCTCTCTCAACCAAACTAGTTTTGTTAGAGGTAGATCTATTTCTTATAATATTTTACTTTCCCAAGAATTAATTCATGATTTAGATGTTAAGATTAGAGATGGAAACATTCTTTTCAAATTATATATTAACAAAGATTTTGATAATATCTCTTTGGATTTCCTTTTTCATATTCTAAATTTATTTGGGTTTTCTGATAAATTTATTTTTTCTATTAAAAATTGTATTAATAATTCTTAGTTTTTTTTATTTTGCTTAATGGGGAAGCTTTGGGTTTCTTTTCTTCCTCCCATGGCTTAAGACAAGGGGTTCCTTTATCTCATGCTTTATTTATCATTGATGTTGAATACTTATCTAAGAGCATCAATAATTTATTCTTAAATAATCCTAGTATGTATTACAGAACTCTTGGTGGTCTTCTTGTTTCCCATTTAAGCTTTGTGGATAATTTTATTATTTTTTTACAATGCTTCTATTCATCATATGAAGAATCTTAAGAATTTTTTAAATACATTTGGTAGAGATAGTGGTCTTACTATCAATCATAACAAAAGCTATTTTATTACTTCTTCCTGTATCTCCAATAATAAAATCAATCATATCCTGCATATCACTAATTTTAAACATCAACATTTACCTCTTAAGTACTTGGATGCTCCTCTTTTCAAAGGTCCAAAATGATCCCATCTTTTTGATGAGTTAATTCAAAAAATTTAAATAAAATTTATGTTTGGGAATTTCATTTACTCTCCTTTGGTGGCAGGCTCACTATTCTTAAAAGCACTCTCAATTCAATGCCACTATATTTGATTCAAACTCATATTCCTACTAATTCTACTCTTATCAGAATTGATCACTTGCTCAATAAATTTTTTGGGGATCTAATAATTCTATTAAAATAATGCATTGGACATCTTGGAATAAATGTTGTGGTCCTTTGGGTGAAGGTGGTCTTGGTTGCAAATATATTCGTGAAGTTATTACTATCTTCTCTTATAAGCTCTAGTGGAATTTTAGAAAGAATGATATAAACTTTGGGCTAATTTTATGATGGAAAAATACTGCTAAGGTAAACACCCTCTTATCTGTGCTTATAAAGTTGGTGACTCTCTAGTTTAGAAAAGGCTTTGCTCCATTAAATGGGTTGCTGAATCTTTAATAACTTGGGGTATTCATTCGGGTTCATCCATCCTTTTGCAAAAAAATTGGATTGGCAATGGCTCTATTGACTCCCTTTTATCTACAAACTCTACTGTTGCTATCAAAGTTAACTCTTTTTGGCTTAATAACAATTGGAATGAAAATAAACTTGAGAATTATATCTCTATTTCTCTTTTTGATAACTTTAGAAATGTCCTAATGTTTTCTAATAAACCTGATCAAATTCTTTTTAAGCTCTCTTATAATGGTGATTTTGTTCTTAAAGAGGTTTGAAATTTTATTAGAGATAACCCAAACTCCTCTAATGTTTTTGTTAAACTTTGGAACAATATCATTCCCATTTCTTATTTGGTTTTAGCTTAGAGGATTTTTAATAACTTTATTCCTGTAGATTTCTTGCTCTCAAATAAAGGGTTTTATTTACCTTCAAAGTGTTATTGTTATTTTCATATTGAAAATGTTAATCATGTTTTTGTCAATGGTGTCATTGCTTCCAAATTATGGATATGGTATGATGATTTATTTAACACTAACTATTTTCATGGTTCCCTTTCTTTATATCAACTTCTTGAAGCTTGTTTCCAAAAAATGGTGTAAGGTCATATCAAAATCTTAATTGCTATTACCTATATTTGGTTCAATTGGATGGATAGAAATGATGCTAAATATCGTGGTATTCCTGTGAATCATAAGAGGATCCTGATAGAACTAAAGAAAAAATTTGTGTTTTGTTTAATGTTAATTTAATTAATAAAATCCATTTTAGAGGTTACAAATTTGTGGCTAAAACATTGGGTCACTTTCTGCCAAATGTTTCTTTCAATAAGGCTGTTAGGATTATCCATTGGATCAAACCTAATGATAACTTTACTAAAATCAATACTGATGGTTCATTTTCACCTAAAAATATGGTTGTGGTGGTATTATTAGGATTCCAAAGGTACTATCATTTGTGCTTTTGCTTATGCCCTCAAAGCCTGTTATGTTATTTATGCTGAGCTTATGGATGTTAATAAAGCTATTGATATTTTTTTGGACAAAGGCCAAACTATTAACACTAAATCCTAAACCCTAAACCCTAACCATTAACACTAAACCCTAAACCCTAAACCTTAAACCTAAACCTAAAGTAACTAAATAAACCAAAAAATAAATCTAAATCCTAAGAATGGTAAGAACATCACCGTTAACCAGGCTCAGTCTAGATATGGAGGTGGAGGCGAAGCTAGAGGCGGTAGTTATCACAGTGCTGGTGGGGGATATGGTGGTGCTAATGGATATGAAGGTGGTGGTCGAAGTAGTGGTGGTTATGGAGGTGGGAGGCAAGAGGAGCAACAGAGGTTACAACTGTGGTGGTGGTTGAGAGAGAGATTGTGGATATGATGGTGGATCCTGCTACTCGAGAGGCGGCAGTGGTTTTGATGGGAACTAGAGAAACTGAAGAACAACCAATCTGATTTGCTACTTATGGAACTGTTTCTTTATAGTAAAGACAATTCTAGTTATCTAGGGTTTTTTATTTGCTATATGTGTGCGAATTTTTTATCGATGTCATCGCCTATGTCCTAGAAAACATGGTGTGCTACTTGGTTGATGAAATCGAAAAAAAAATTCTTAAACCCTAAACTAAAACCTAAACACTAAATTTAAAATCTAAACCCTGAACCCTAAAATCTAAAAACCTTAAACCCTAAACACTAAAACTTAAGCCCTAAACCCTAAACCCTAAAACCCTAAACCATAAATCCTAAACCCTAAACCCTAAAACCTAAACCTAAATAAATAAAATAAAATAAAAATCTAAACTAAAACCTAAACCTAAACCTATACTAAAAAATAAAATAAACCTAAAAATAAAAAACCTAAATAAAATAAAAACTAAACCTAAAATAAAAATAAAATAAACCTAAGATAAAATAAAATAAAAACTAAATAAAAACCTAAAGCGAAAAAAAAAACTTCAAAATAAAACCTAGAAATAAATAAACAATAACACCTAAACCCGAAACTAAAAAAAACCTAAATCTAAAATAAAAATAAAATAAATAATATAAAATAAACATAAACCTAAACTAAAATAAATAAAACCTAAACCTAAACCTAAAATCAACAAAACTTAAACCTAAACTTAAAATGAACTAAACCTAAACCTAAACATAAAAAAAGCTAAATAAAATAAAATAAAATAAAAATCTAAGCCTAAACTAAAAAATAAAACCCATAACTTAAACCTAAAAAAATAAAATAAACACATAAACCTAAATCTAACAATAAAAAATAAAACTAAACCTAAAAAATAAAATAAAAAATAAAACTAAACTTAAAGATAAACCTAAACTTAAACCTAAACCTAAAAAATAAACTAAAATAAATATACCTAAAAGAAATCAACTAAACTAAATAAAAATAAAAATAAACCTAAATAAAAATAAAAAAATAAAATAAACTTAAACATATAAAATATAAACTAAATAAACATAAACTTACCTGTTTACTTAAATAAAAAAGAAAACCCTATACCCTAAATGCTAAACGCTAAACCCTAAACCCAGAACCTACAACCCTTAACCCTAAACCCTAAACCTGCAACCCTAAACCCTAAATCCTAAACCCTAAATCCTAAACCCTAAACCCTAAATCCTAAACAACCCTAAACCTTAAACCCTAAACCCTAAAACCCTAAATACTAAACTCTAAACCCTAAACCCTAGATCCTAAACCCTAAAGTAACCTAAATCTTAAAACTAAAAACTTACCCTAAAACTAAAACCCTAAACCCTAAAAACCCTAAATCCTAAAGCCTAAACTAGAAACCCTAAACTTTAAACCATAAACTAACCTAAATCCTAATCTAACCATAAACCCTAAACCCTAAACCCAAAACCCTAAACCTTAAACTAAAACCCAAAAACCCTAAACCCTAAACCCTAAACTCTAAACCCTATAAAACCATAAACTCTAAACCTTAAACCTTAAACCCTAAAAACTTAAGCTAACCTAAACCTTAAACCCTAAATGACCCTATAACCCTAAATCCAAAACCAAAACCATAAATTCTGCAACCCTAAACCCTAAACTTTAACCTCAAACCCTAAAGAAACCTAAAGCCTAAAACCCTAAACCCTAAACCTTACACCCAAAACCAAACCTTAAACCCCAAACCATGAACCCTAAACCCTAATCCCTAAAACCCTAAACCCTAAACCCTAATTCCTAAACCCCAAAACCATAAACACTAAACTAACTCTAAAGCCAAAACTATAAACCCTAAATTACCCTAAACCCTAAAACATAAACCCTAAAACCCCAAACCCTAAACCCTAAACTATAAACCCTAAAACCCTAAAAAATAAACCTAAATGAAATAAAACCTGAAAATAAAATAAATATAAATACCTAAACTTAAATAAAATAAAAAATAAAATAAAAAAAACCTAAATTAAAACCTAAACCTAAACCTAAAACTAAATTTAAACCTAAAATAAAATAAAATAAAAAAGATGAACTAAATTAAAATAAAGTTAATAAAAACTTAAACTAAACTAAAAAATAAACTAAACTTAAAAATAAAAATAAACTAAATAAAATAAAAATGGAACCTAAAATAAACATTAATTAAACCTATAATAAAATAAAATAAAATTGAATAAAAACTAAACCTAAAAATTAATCCTAAAAATAAATAAAAAGAAAACCTAAACCGTAAACTAAAAAAACCCTAAACCTAAAAGAAAAATAAAATAAACAAAATAAAATAAACCAAAACTAAATAAACTATACTATACTAAATAAAGCTAAAAAATAAAAACCTAATCCTAAACTAAAAATAAAAAAATAAAATTAAACCTAAAAATGAAAGAAAAATAAAACTAAACCAAAAAATAAACTTAAATCTAAAAAATAAACTAAAATAGAAAACCTAAACAAAAATAAATAAACCTAAAAATAAATAAACTAAACTAAATAAAAGTAAAAATAAACCAAAATAAAAATAATAAATAAAATAAAATAAAATAATAAATAAACTAAATAAGCTAAATAAACTAAATAAACCTAAACCTAACAGTTTACTTAATTTAAATAAAAAAATCCTAAACCTTAAACTCTAAACCCTAAAACCTAAACCTTAACCCTAACCCTAACCCTAAACCCTAAACCCCAAACCACAAACCCTAAACCCCAAACAAAACCCTAAACCCAAAACCCTAAACCATAAATCTTAAACCCTTACCCTAAACCCTAAACTAACCATAAACCCTAAGCTAACCATAAACCCTAAACCTTAAAAACCCTAAACCCTAAATCCTAAACACTAAACCATAAATCCTAAACCCTAAACCCAAAACCCTAAACCCAAACCCTAAACCTTAAACCCTAAAACCTTAAACCCTAAACTAAAACCCTAAACCCTAAACCCTAAACCCTAAACCCTAAACCTTAAAAACTAAACCTAAACTTAAAAATAAAAAGTAAAACCTAAACTTAAAAAATAATTAAAATAAAACTAAACAAAGAATAAATTTAAACCTAAACATAAACAAAAAAAAGAAACTAAAATTAAAAAACTTAAATGAAAATAAATAAAATAAACCTAAAAATAAATAAAAAATCAAATAAACTAAAATAAATAAAAAATAAACTAAATAAACCTAAACTTATCAGTTTACTTAATTTAAATAAAAAATAAAAATAAATAAATAATTAAATTAAAAAACCTTAAACCCTAAACCCTAAATCCTAAATTGTAAACACCTTAAACCCTAATCTGTAAACCTTAAACCCTAAACCCTAAACCCTAAACGCCCTAAACCCTAAACCCTAAACCCTAAACACTAAAACCTAAATCCTAAACACCCTAAACCCTAAGTCCTAAACCCTAAACCCTATTCCCTAAACACCCTAAACCCTAAATCCTAAACCCTAAATCATAAAACTCTAAACCCTCAACCCTAACCCTCACCTTAACCCTAAACCCTAAAAACTAAACCCTAAACCTTAAACCCTAAACCCTAAACTAAAACCGTAAACCCTAAACCCTAAATAACACTAAACCCTAAAACCCTAAAACCCTAAACCCCTAAAAGCCTAAACATTAAACCAAAACCCTAAACCCTAAATCCTAAACCCTTACCCTAAACCCTAAAACACTAAACCCTAAACCCTAAAGCCCAAACACTAAACCCTATGCACTAAACCCTAAACCCTAAAACCCAAAACTCTATACTTTAAACCCTAAACCCTAAACCTAAACCCTAAACCTTAAACACTAAACCCTAAATCCTAAACCTTAAACCCTAAATCCTAAAAACCTAAACCATAATCCAAAAACCCAAAACCCTATAACCCCAAACCCTAAACACAAAACACTAAACCATAAGCCCTAAAAACCTAAAAACCTAAACCTAAACAAAATAAAACCTAAAAATAAAATAAATAAAAAAATAAACCAAATTAAAATAAAAAGATTAAATTAAATTAAAACCTAAACTAAAACCTAAACCTAAACATAAATCAAAAAATAAATAAATAAAATAAAAAACTAGTCTAAAATATAATAAATAAAAACCTAAACTAAATAAAAAAATAAAATAAACATAAAAATAAAAAAATAATTAAATAAAATAAAAACAAAATCTAAAACAAACATTAATTAAACCAAAAAAAAAATTGAATAAAACCTAAACCTAAAAAAATAAACCGAAAAACAAATAAAAAATATAACTTAAACCTTAAACTAAAAAAATGAAACTTAAAATAAAAATAAAATAAATAAACTAAACTAAAATAAACCAAACATAAACCAGAACCTAAAATAAACTAAACCTAAACCAAAACCAAAACTAAATAAAGTAAACTAAACTAAAAATATACTTAAACCTAAACTAAAAAGTAAAACCTAAAATTAAACCTAACATAAAAACCTATAGCCTAAACCTAAAAAAATAAATTAAAAAACTAAACCTAATCCTTAAAATAAAAAATAAACCTAAACATAAAAAATAAAATAAAAATAAAACTAAACTAAAAAAATAAACCAAAACATAAACCTAAAACTTTAAAATAAACTAAATTAATATATCTAAACTAAAATAAATAAACCTAAAAAAATAAACTAAACTAAATAAAAATAAAAATGAACTTAAATAAAAATAAAAAATAAAATAAACTAAAATAAATAAAAAATAAACTAAATAAATGTAAACCAACTCATTTACTTAATTTTAAAAAAAAAAAAAATAACTTTAAAAAAACCCTAACCCAAACCCTAACGGTAAACCTTAAACCATAAACCCTAAATCCTAAACCCCAAACCCTAAACAACCCTAAACCCTAAAACCCTAAACCATAAACCCTAAATCCAAACCCTAAATAATAAATCCTAAACCCTTACCTTAAACCCTAAAACCCTAAACTAACCTTAAACCCTAAGCAAACCCTAAACCCTAAAAAAATACTAAACCTTAAAGCCTAAACACTAAACCCTAAACCCTAAGCCCTAAACCCTGAACTATAAACCGTAAACCCTAACTCTAAACCCTAAGCCCTAAAACCCTAAATCATAAAACCCTAAATCCTAAACCCTAAACCTTAAACCTTAAACCCTAAACAATAAACCCAAACCATAAACACTAAAACCTAAACCTTAAAACCTAAACCTTATACCAAAACCCTAAACCCTAAACCCTAAAAACCTTAAACCCTAAGCACTAAACCCTAATCCCTAAACCCTAAACCCTAAACCCTAAAACCCTAAACCATAAACCCTAAACCCTAAAACCCCAAACCCTAAACCTTAAACCCTAAACCCTGAACCCTAAACTCTAAACCCTCAAACCCTAAAAAATAAACCTAAATGAAATAAAACTAGAAAATAAAATAAATATAAAAACCTAAACTTAAATAAAATAAAAAATAAAATAAAATAAAAACATAAATTAAAACCTAAACCTAAACCTAAAACTAAACTTAAACCTAAAAATAAAATAAAATTAAAAAGATGAACTAAATTGAAATAAAGTTAATAAAAGCCTAAACTAAACTAAAAAATAAAATAAACTTAAAAAAAATAAACTAAATAAAATAAAAATTGAACATAAAATAAACATTAATTAAACCTATAATAAAATAAAATAAAATAGAATAAAAATTAAACCTAAAAATTAATCCTAAAAATAAATAAAAAGAAAACCTAAACCGTAAACTAAAAAAAACTAAACCTAAAAGAAAATAAAATAAACAAAATAAAATAAACCAAAACTAAAATAAACTATACTATAGTAAATAAAGCTAAACCTAAACCTAAAATAAACTAAACCTAAATGTAAACCTAAACTAAATAAATTATTATAAACTAAAAAATAAACCTAACCTAAACAAAAAAATAAAACCTAAAAATAAACCTAACCTAAACAAAAAAAATAAAACCTAAAAATAAACCTAAAATAAAAACCTAAAACATAAACCTAAAAAAATAAATTAAAAACCTAAACATAAAAATAAAAAATAAAACCTAAATATAAAAAATAAAAAAAAAAATAAAATTAAACTAAAAGTAAACCTAAACATAATCTAAAAAAAATTAAAACCATAAAATAAACCTAAAATAAAAATCTAAAACCTAAACCTAAAAAAATAAAATAAAAACTAAACCTATACCAAAAAATAAAAAATAAAACCTAAACCTAAAAATAAAATAAAAATAAAACTAAACTAAAAAAATTAACCTAAACCTAAACCTAAACCTTAAAATAAAGTAAAATAAAAACCTAAACTAAAATAAATAAACCTAAAATAAATAAACTAAACTAAATAAAAATAAAAATGAACCTAAATAAAAATAAATAATAAAATAAACTACAATAAATACAAAATAAACTAAATAAACCTAGAACTACTAATTTACTTAATTTTAAAAAATAAATAAATAAATAAACCCTAAAACTAAACTCTAGACCCTAAACACTAAAAACCATACACCCTAAATCCTACACTCTATACCCTAAACCCTAAACCCTAAACTTTAAACCCTAAACCCTAAACCCTAAAAATAGCCCCACACCCTAAAACCCTAAACTCTAAACCCTAAACCCTAAACCCAAACTCAAACCCTATACCCTAAATCATAAAGCCTAAATCCTAAACCATAAACCCTGAACACTAAACCTTAAACCCTAAAACCCTAAGCTCTAAACTAACCCTAAACATTAAGCTATCCCTAAACCCTAAATCCTAAACCCTAAACCTTAACCATAAACCCTAAACCCTAACCTTGCTGGAGGTGCTGGTGGATATGATGGTGGTTATGGAGGAAAAATTTGGAGGTGGGGGATCTAGAGGTGTTGATGGATCTAGACGTGCTGGTGGATATGGAGGTGGTGGTTATGGAGGCAGGAGGAGCGATAGAGGTTACAACCATGGTGGTGGCTGAGGGATAGATTAGAGATATGATGGTGAATTTGCTACTCTGGAGATGAGGGTGGTTCTGATGGGAATTAGAGAAACTGAAGAACGACTGATCTGACCTATTGCCTATGGAAATGTGTCTTTAGAATAGAGATGGATCTAGTTATCTACGGTTTTTTATTTGCTCTATGTGTGCTCATTTTTTATCTATATCATCACATATATCTTAGAAAACTTGGTCTCTTACATGGTTGATGAAATCAAAAAGAAGAAATGTTGAATATGAATTTGTTCTCTATTAAAACAAACCCTAAACCCTAAACCCTAAACCCTAAACCCTAAACCCTAAACCTTAAACCCTAAAAACCCTCAAACGATAAACCCTAAACCCTAAACCCTAAACTAACCTAAACCTTAAACCCTAAACCTAAATCCTAAACCATAAACCTAAACCCTAAACTAACCTAAACCCTAAACCTGAAATCCTAAAACCTAAATCCTAAATAGTAAACCCTAAACCCTAAATTAGAAAACCCTAGAACCTAAAATAATACCTAAACAAAAAATAAGAATAAAAACCCTAAATTAAAAAAAATAAAAACTAAATAAAAACCTAAACCTAAAAAATAAATCTAAAAATAAAATCTAAACCCTAACCTAAATATAAACCTAAACCTAAATTAAATAAAATAAAATAAACCTAAACCTAAACTAAATAAAAATAAATAAAACCTAAACCTAAACCCTAATCCTAAACCATAAACCCTATAATCCCAAATCATAAACCTTAAACCCTAAACCCTAAACCCTAAACTCTAAACCCTAAAAACCTAAAAAATAAACCTAAATGAAATAAAACCTAAAAATAAAATAAATATAAAAACTTAAACCTAAATAAAATAAAAAATAAAATAAAATAAAAACCTAAACTAAAACCTAAACCTAAACATAAAACTAAACTTAAACCTAAAAATAAAATAAAATAAAAAAGATGAACTAAACTAAAATAAAGTAAATAAAAACCTAAACAAAACAAAAAAATAAAATAAACCTAAAAATAAAAAAACTAAATAAAATAAAAATTGAACCTAAAATAAACATTATTTAAACCTATAATAAAATAAAATAAAATTGAATTAAAACAAAACCTAAAAATTAATCCTAAAAATAAAAAAAAAGAAAACCTAAACCATAAACTAAAAGAAAACCTAAACCTAAAAGAAAAATAAAATAAACAAAATAAAATAAACCAAAACTAAAATAAATAATACTATACTTAATAAGAGCTAAACCTAAACCTAAAATAAACTAAACCTAAACCTAAACCTAAACATAAACTAAATAAAATATAATAAACTAAAAATAAACCTAACCTAAATAAAAAAAATAAAACCTAAAAATAAACCTAAAATAAAAGCCTAAAAAATAAACCTAAAAAAATAAATTCTAAACCCAAACCTAAACATAAAAAAAAAAATAAAACCTAAACATAAAAAATAAAATAAAAATAAAATTAAACTAAAAATAAACCTAAAGGTAGTCTAAAAATAATAAAACCTAAAAATAAAACTAAAATAAAATCCTAAAACCTAAACCTAAAAAAATAAAATAAAAACTACACCTAAACCTAAAATTAAAAAAAATAAAACGAGAACCTAAAAATGAAATAAAAATAAAACTAAACTAAAAAATTAACCTAAACCTAAACCTAAACCTTAAATATAAAGTCAAATAAAAAACCTAAACTAAAATAAACTAAACTAAACTAAATAAAAATAAAAATGAACCAAAATAAAAATAAAAAATAAAATAAACTACAATAAATAAAAAATAAACTAAATAAACCTAAACCTACTAATTTACTAAAATTTAATAAATAAATAAACCTTAAAACCTAAACCCTAGACCCTAAACCCTAAATCCTACACTCTATACCCTAAACCCTAAACCCTAAACCTTAAACCTTAAACCCTAAACCCTAAACAACCCCAAACCCTAAAACCCTAAACTCTAAACCCTATACCCTAAACCCAAACCTTAAACCCTAAATCATAAAGCCTAAATCCTAAACCATAAACCCTGAACACTAAACCTTAAACCCTAAAACTGTAAACCCTAAACCCTAAACCCTAAACTAACCATAAATATTAAGCTATCCCTAAACCCTAAATCCTAAACACTAAAGCCTACATACAAAACCCTAAACCCTAAACCCTAAACTTTAACCATAAACCATAAACCCTAACCCTACTGGAGTTGCTGGTGGATATGATGGTGGTTATGGAGGTGGTGGTTATGGTGGAAAAATTTGGAGGTGGGGATCTAGAGGATGGATAGAGGTGTTGGTGGATATGGAGTGGTGGTTATCGGTAGGAGGACGAGGTTACAACCATGGTGGTGACCAAGGGATAGATCAGGGATATGATGGAGGATTCTGCTACTCTAAAGATGAGGGAGGTTCTGATGGGAATTGGACAAATTGAAGAATGGCTGATCTGACCTATTACTTATGGAAATGTTTCTTTATAGTAGAGATGGATCTAGTTATCTAGGGTTTTTTATTTTCTCTATGCGTGCTCATTTTTTATCTATATCATCACCTGTATCTTAGAAAGTTTGGTCTCATACATGGTTGATAAAATCTAAAAGAAGAAATGTTGAATCTGAATTTGTTCTCTATTAAAAAAACCCTATACCCTAAATCCTAAAACCTTAAATCCTAAAAATAATAAAAATCCTCAAACCATAAACTCTAAACCCTATTCCCTAAACCCTAAACCCTAAACCCTAAACTAACCTAAACCCTAAAACTTAAACATTAAATCCTAAATATTAAACCCTAAACCCTAAACTAAAAAACCCTAAACCCTAAAATAAAACCCAAACATAAAATAAGAATAAAAACCCTAAAATAAAATAAAATAAAAACTAAATAAAAACCTAAACCAAAAAAAATAAATCTAAAAATAAAACCTAAAAATAAAACCTAAACCCTAAACTAAATATAAACCTAAACAGAAAATAAACAAAATAAAATAAACCTAAACCTAAACTAAAATAAACTAGGCAAAAATAAATAAAACCTAAACCAAAACCTAAAATAAACTAAACCTAAACCCCAAATTAAATAAAATAAAATAAATTAAAATTAAACATTAACCTAAACTGAAAAATAAAACCTAAAAATAAACCTAAACTAAAAACCTAAACCTAAATCTAAAACTAAAATAAAAAATAAAACTTAAACCTAAAATATAATAAATAAAAAAAAAAATAAACTTAAACCTAAACCTAAATAGAAAAAATAAACTAAAACAAATAACCTAAACTAAAATAAATGAACCTAAAATTAATAAACTAAATTAAATAAAAATAAACTAAATAAAATAAAATAAATAAGATAAAATAAAATAAATAAAAAATAAACTAAATAAACCTAAACTTACCAGTTTACTTAATTTAAAAAAAATTAATAAATTAATAAATTCCTAACCCTAAACCCTAACACTAAAACTAACCCAAAAACCTAAACTGTAAACCCTAAACATACAACCCTAACCCATAAACCCTAAACCCTAAAACCCTAAACCATAAATCCTTAACCCTAAAGCGAAACCCTTAAACCTAAAACCTCAAACCCTAAATCCTACACCATAAACCCTAAAACCTACATCTTTAAACACTAAACACTAAACCCCAAACCCTTAACCCTAAACCTCAAACCCTAAAAACATAAAAACTTAAAAACCTAAACCTAAACTAAATAAAACCTAAAAATAAAATAAATAAAAAACCTAAACCTAAATAAAATAAAAACTAAACTAAAACCTAAACCTAAACCTAAATATAAAATAGAAACTAAATTAAAATAAAATAAATAAAAACCTAAACAAAGCTAAAAATTAAAATAAACCTAAAATAAAAAACCAAAATATAATAAAAACTAAACATAAAATAAAAATAAAATAAACCTAAAATAAAATAAAATAAAAACTAAATAAAAACCTAAACCAAAAAAAAACCTTACAATAAATAACAAATAAAACCTATACCCTAAACCAAAAAAAAAAAACATAAACCCATAATAAGCAAAATAAAATAAACATAAACCTAAACTAAAATAAACTATTAAAATAAATAAAACCTAAATGATACCTTTTAAACCTAAACCTAAACCTAAACCTAAACCCTAATTTAAAACTAAACTAAACTAAACCCTAAAACCCTAAACCTTAAACCCTAAACCTTAAACTTAAACCTAAACTTAAACTAAACCTAAACCCTAACTAAACTCCTAAACCTTTAAACCCTAAACCTTAAACTAACCCTAAACCTAAAACCTTAAACCCTAAACCCTAAAAACCCTAAACTCTAAAGTCTAAACCCTAAAACCTAAACCCTAATCTAATCCTAAACTCTAAGCTAACCCTAAACTATAAAAATCTTAAACCCTAAAGCCTAAACACTAAACCCTAAACCCTAAACCTACCCTAAACTTAAAACCCTAAACCCTCAAATCGTAAACCCTAAACCTAAAACCATAAAACCATAAATCTACACTAACTCTAAACCCTAAAACCTAAAGCACTAAACCCTAAAACCCTAAACCCTAAACCTTAAACACTTAACCCTAAACCTTAACCTTTAAAAACCTAAAAACCTAAACCTAAACTAAATAAAACTTAAAAATAAAATAAATAAAAAGACCTAACCCTAAATAAAATAAAAAAAATAAAAAATAAAAACCTAAACTAAATTAAAATAAATAAAAACCTAAACTTAAAAATAAATTAAAAAAAATACAAAATAAAAAAATATTTAAAAACCTAAACTAAATTAAAAAGAAAAATTAACCTAAGAATAAAAAACCTAAATAAAATAAAGTAAACCTAAATTAAAATAAAATAAAAAGTAAAAAAAACTTAAGCCTAAAAATAAATAAAAAATATAACCAAAACCCTAAATGAAAAAAACCTAAACCTAAAATAAAAATAAAATAAACCTAAACCCAAATTAAAATAAACTAAACTAAAATAAATAAAACCTCATCTTATACCTTAAATAAACTAAACCTAACCCCTAAACCAAAATAAAATATAATAAAATAAACTAAAAATAAACCTAAACCTAAACTAAAAAATAAAACCTAAAACTAAACCTCAAATAAAAACCTAAAACCTAAATATTAAAAAAAAAACTAAATAAAAACCTAAACCTAAAAATAAAAAATAAAACCTTAACCAAAAAAATAAAATAAAAATAAAACTCAACTAAAAAATAAACCTAAACCAAAACATAAAAATATACTAAAATAAAAAACTTAAACTAAAATAAATAAACCTAAAATAAATAAACTAAAATAAATAAAAATAAGAAATAAAACTAAATAAAAAAAAAAAGTAAACTAAAATAATCAATATAATATACTAAATATACTAAATAAACCTAAACCTAACGGTTTAGTTATTTTAAAGATTAAAAAAAACCCTTAAACCCTAAATCCGAAACACTAAACCTACAACCCTAAACCCTAAACACTAAACTAACCATAAACCCTAAACCCTAAATAAGAAAAAATAAAAAATAAAAAACCCTAACCCTAAACTATTAGCTTACAATCCTAAACACTAAAGCCCTAAACCCTAAACCCTCAACCCTAAAACTTACAACCCTAAACCATAAACCCTAAACCCTAAAACCTAAACATAAACATAAACCTAAACCTAAACCAAAAAAATAAACTAAAATAAATAAGAAATAAACTAAATAATTGTAAACCTACCAGTTTACTTAATTTTTCTTAAAAAATTAAACCTTAAACCCTAAACCCTTAACCCTAAACCTACAACTTTAAACCTACAATCCTAAACCCTAAACCCTAAATCCTAAACCCTAAAAAACCCTAAACCCTATAACCAAAACCTTAAACCCTAAAAGCATAAACACTAAAATCATAAACCGTAAACCCTAAACCCTAAACCCTAAACCTAAACCTAAAGTAACTAAATAAATTGAAAAATAAACCTAAACCCTAAACCATAAACCCTAAACCCTCAAAAGCTAAAAACCTAAACCTAAACTAAATAAAACCTAAAAATAAAATAAATAAAACATAAACCAAAATAAAATAAAAAATAATATAATATAAAAACATAAACTAAAACCTAAATATAAAAAGAAAAAAAATTAAAAATTAAAATTAAACTAAAATAAAATAAATAAAAACCTACACTAAACTAAAAAACTGAAATAACATAAAAACTAAACCTAAATGAAAAATAAAATAAACCTAAACTAAACTAAAATAAAAACTAAATAAAAACCTCAATAAAAATGAAAATAAAAATAAAGCTAAATAAAAAATAAAAAATAAATTAAGCTAAAATAAATGTAAAGGAAATGAAATAAACCTAAACCTACTCGATTACTTAATTAAAAAAAATAAAATAAATAAAATATTAAAAAAGCCTAACCCTAAAACCCTAAAACACTAAATCCACACTTAAACAACCCTAAACCCTAAACCACAAATCCTAAAACCTGCAAACCCTAAACTCACAACTAAACCTTAAACCACCCTAAACCCAAAAAACCTAAAAAACTAAACCTAATCTAAATAAACCTAAAAAATAAATAAATAAATAAACGTAAACATAAGTAAAATAAAAAAATAAAATAAAATAAAAACATAAACTAAAACCTTAACCTAAAAATAAAATAATATAAAAAAACTAAACTAAAATAAAATAAATATAAAACTAAGCTAAGAAAATAAAATAAACCTAAAAGAACCTAAATAAAATAAAAACTAAATGTCAAATAAAAATAAAATAAACCTAAAATAAAATAAAATAAAAACTAAATAAAAACCTAAACCTAAAATAAACAAAATAAAATAAACCTAAACCTAAACTAAATTAAACTAAACTTAAATAAATAAAACCTAAACATAAAATGAATGAAACCTAAACCCTAAACAAAATAAAAAAAAATAAACTAAAAATAAACTTAAACCTAAACTAAAAAATCAAACCTAAAAATAAACGTAAAATAAAAACCTAAAAGCTAAGCCTAAAAATAAAATAAAATGTAAACCTAAACCTAGAAATAAAATGAAACCTAAACCTAAAAATAAAATAAAAATAAAACTAAACTAATAAACATAAACCTAAACCTAAACTTAAAAATAAAGTAAAATAAAAACTTAAACTAAAATAAATAAATCTAAAATAAAATAAACTAACTAAATAAAAAATAATCTTAAATATAAATAAAAAATAAAATAAACAAAATTAAAAAAAAATAAAGAAACTAAATAAACCTAATCCAACTCATTTTTTTAATTGAAAAAAATCACTAAACCCTAAACCCTAAACCCTAAATCCAAAACCCTAAACCCTAAAACTAACCATAAACCCTAAACCTACAATTCTAAACTTAAAATCTAAACTCTAAACTACCACTAAACCTAAACCATAAATCCTAAATAAAATAAATAAATAAATCATAAATAAATAACCTTTGCCTTGAACCTTAACCCTAGAACTAACCTAAACCCTTAACCTACAGTAAAGAAACCCTAAAACCCTAAAACCTAAACCCTAAACACTAAAACCCTAAACCTTAAACCCTAAACCCTAAACCCTAAACCCTAAAATCTTCAACCCTAAATCATAAACCCTAAACCCCACTTGGGAATTTAATTTCATTGATACATTCATTTCTAAACCTGAGAGAATTAACCATTGCTGGAGGAAGTTATCTATTTTGATGGGCTTAGATTTTAGTACTAACTCTTTAACCAGTTTTTCTCACTAATATGGCTTGGAGATTTTCTACTACCTATGCTTGCAGCATTAGTGTGCATTATCTTTGGTTGCAATTTTATTTTGATGATTATAGTATTTCTTTGGTGATGCTTACATTCCTTGGGACTCTTTCCTCCTTAAAGGCCTAATTCATAAAGGTTTCAACACTTATCTTTGAAAGGATTTTGGTTGTTGTTGGACTTGAGGACTTTACATGCATTTGGTTGTCCTTGCTTATAAAATGTCTAACCTCGACGCAAGGGAAGAAATTGTATATAGTCTCTTTTAATGGTTATTTTGGTGAAATCCTTGTCTTGGAATGGATTGGGTTTAATTACTTTTGGGTTTTGGAGGTTTGCTGCCATGGTTGTTTGTTGATTTGTTTGTTGATTTGGTTTTTTAATCCCTTTGGGTTCGGGCTGCTACAGATTTTTTCTGTTGCTGCTTCTCCCAGTTTTCCTCCTGGTATTTTTTGCCATCTTGCCTGCTACTTTCTTAGCAAGTTCTAGTTTTGGACCTTTATTGTCTTAAAATTCCTGCTTGGTAATGATGTTTCTACTTGGAATCATCTTCTTATTTTATATTCTAGTGGCTTACAATGTTGCATTAGTTGCTCTGATGGGAGTGACTTTTTGATTGCCCAGATTATTTTTGGCTGGGTTGCTGCTCATTTCAGGGTGGCTGTGAATCATTTTTAGCAAGCTAACTAGTTTTTGCTGTTTTGGTTTTCTCTTGTCTTGGAGATTTACCTTTTTGTTTTACCTTGTCACCTCAGTTGGCTCTTTCTTTGTTGGTTGTAGAATTTGGTCTCATGCCAAAGTCGCATTCCATGTCACGATGGTGAGGGTTTTGGTGATTTCTGCTGATTTGCTTCTTGGATAACTATTTTTATGCTTTATTTATTTGTTTATCTATTATTTCCATGTATGCTTTGATTGAGGAGTTTTATGGCCAATTTGCTATATCTTCCTATCTTGGATGTTGCCATCTTAAGCTTTATTTTCTAGGATTTTAATGTTGAGACTCATTTCAATTCACTTGTTGATTTTTTTTATGGCGGGTTCCAATGTTGTATTGTTTTGAGGTTGGCTTTCGATTGCCCGATTTATCTCCTATTTTTTTTTATCGCATCACCTACCTCATTTACGGTTGGTGTGAGCAAATTATGAAAGAATGGTATTATGGCCGCTTTAGTCCCTTCCTATCTTGGATGTTGTTGCTTTGTCTTGTTCTGGATTGATTGTTGATTTGGATTATCTGAATGGCCCCGAATGTCGCTATTGAGCGCTACTCTAACTTTTTTTTCGGTGCTAATTTTGGTTACAGTTCATTCCGTGTTGAGTTATCGTCTTCCTTTACTATTGCTTTCTCCGGGACATTAATAAGGGGATTGTTTCCCATTTTCTCTGACCGAAAGATTCATTTACATATCATGTGATTGGGATGGTGTAAATTAAAGGCTCATTGACTTATTTAATAGGTTTTCAGCAAGTTGTCTCCTCTGTAATTTTCTTATGGAGGGATTATATGCTGAAGTAATTTCTTTCCTGAATATGACTATTCATGAGATTCTGGCTAAGGTAGCTCACTCACTTATGTTTATGTATTCTCATGTCAAGATGGCTATATTGATGATATTTTTCTTGAATGAGACTCCTTATCCTTCAGCTCTTAGCAATTACCTAAATATTTTAGATATGATTTTGCTTAGGTTTGCAGGTAATAAAGCTCACAGGAATATCAACAATTGGGTGCTACCTTCTCACATGTTTGTTGGCTATGATGGCTGTGATGATCTCACTCCCTATTGGTCAGTAGTAGCTCATGTGATGTAACCCTTCTCCTGAAGTTTGGATGCTCATACTTTCATCTGCCCCAACAGGATGTGATTGAGCCTGAGCCTTCTCTATCACAATTCCTTACTAACATACTCATATTATGTTGTTTTCCTCTAACTTTTGTCCAGTATTACCTTAACTGTTCTAATCTCCCTCTTATTATAACTTTGGTGATTCTCTCTCCTTCTTCGCTCCATTATCATGCATTCCCACATCCTCAGAGCATTGGCTTTATTCTTACTTTAGCTTATTATGTTAATCATCTTGTATCTTTTGATTGTTTTATGCTTTCTTTTACTCTTGGATGTACTTAGATATGGGGATTTACTCCTTAGGGTAGCTCTTTGAGTAGTTAGTTTACCCCTTTTAAGGACCTTGTAACCCTCTTTTTGTGGCAATAAAATACCCTTAAATGGGGCTTCCCCTAAAAAAAAATAAACCCTAAACCCCAAACCCTAAAGCCTAAAACCTAAACCCTAAACCCTAAGCCCTAAACCCCAAACCCTAAACCATAAAAACTTAAAAACTTAAACCTAAATTAAATAAAACCTAAAACTAAAATAAATAAATAAAACCTAAACCTAAAAAAATATTGAAAATAAAATAAAATAAAAACCAAAACTAAAGCCTAAACCTAAACCTAAAATTAAAAATAAAATAAAATAAAAAGTAAAAACTAAACTAAAATAAAATAAATAAAACCTAAACTATACTAAATTACAATTAAAAACTTAAAAAAATAAAAACTAAACCTAAATAAAAATAAACAATAAAATAAACTAAAATAAATAAAAAATAAACTAAATAAACCTAAACTTACCAATTTTCTTAATTTAAAAAAAGTCCACAAAACAAACCCTAAATCCTAAACCTTAAACCTAAACCTAACCTAAAGTAACTATATAAACTAAAAAATAATCTTAAACCCTAAAACCTAATAAACGTAAACCTAATCCTAAAACCTAAGAATGGGCAGAACCTTGACGATAAGAACATCACCGTCAACTAGGCTCAATCCAGATTTAGCAGTGGAGGCGAAGGTAGAGGCGGTGGTTATCGCAATGGTGGTGGGGAATCAGGAGGTGCTGGTGAATATGGAGGTGGTGGTCAGACCAGTGGTGGTTATGGAGGCAGGAGGAGCGATGAAGGTTACAGCCATGGTAGTGGCAGAGGGAGAGATCGGGGATATGATGGTGGATCCCGCTACTCGAGAGGTCGGGGTGGTTTAGATGGGAACTGGAGAAACTGAATAAAACCTAAATCTTAAAAATAAAACCAAAATATAAATAAAAAATAAAATCTAAACCCTAAACTAAAAAAAAATCTAAACCTAAAATAAAAATAATATAAACAAAATAAAATAATAACCTATAAAATATACTAAACTAAAATAAATAAAACTTATACCAAAACCTAAAATAAACTAAAGCTAAACCCTAAACTAAATCAAATAAAATAAAATAAATATAAACCTAAACCTAAACCTAAGTAAAATAAAAAAAATATAATAAAATAAAAACATAAACTACAACCTTATCCTGAACTAAAACCCAAAAATAAAGTAAAATAAAAAATAAAAATTAAACTAAAATAAAATAAATAAAAACCTAAACTAAACTAAAAAATAAAAAACTTAAATAAATTAGAAACTAAACCTAAAGTAAAAAATGAAATAAACCTAAAATAAAATAAAATAAAAACAAAATAAAAACCTAAACTTGAAAAATAAAACATAAAAATAAATAAAAAAGAAAACCTAAAACATAAACTAAAAGAACCTAAACCTAAAATGAAATAAAATAAACCTAAACTAAGATAAACTAAACTAAAATAAAACTAAACATACCTAAAATAAACCTAAACCTAAAATAAATACTAAATAAAATAAAATAACCAAAAATAAACCTAAACTAAACAAAATATAAAACCTAAAATAAACCTAGGAAAAAAAATAAAATAAAACCTAAATCTAAACCTAAAATAAAATAAAACCTAAAAAATAAACTAAAGGTAAAATAAACATAAACTTGTATAAACCAAAAATAAACTAAAATAAACCTAAAATATTAGACCTATTTAAATAAAGACTAAAATAAAATAAATACAAGATCAATTAAAATATAGTTAACAAAAAAAACTAAATAACCTGGGTTTGCTTAATTTATAAAATAAAATAATAAAAAATAAAAACCTGACACAACCCCTAAACCCAGCTAAACTGAGACCCTATCCACAAGGCTGGACCTAAATAACCTAAAGGCCTGACCCCAGGCTACTGGCACAACCCTAGGCCCTTATTATAGGAAAGCCTAACCTGGCCTGAGCCCTAAACAAACCCTGACCACGACTGAGGCCCAAACCCTAGGCCAGGCCTCAAACCCTAAAGCACACTGGTAATGGATCCTAAACCTTCAATACTCCCCCACTAGGCCTAGGCCCTGAGCCCAACACCTGAGCCAAAGGCCTAAAATATAGGCTAAAATGAGCCACAAAAATAATTAAAAAAAAACCAAACCTAAATAATAGATGATAAAATAAAACACTAACCTAAGCCCAACTGATCTAAAGCAAACCTAAACTGAAGCTTAAAGATAAAGAAAATAATAAAATTAAACTAAAAAAAATTAACATAATTAAACTAAAATAAAAGAAACCTAAAATGAAAACCTAAATAAAATTAAAACTAAATGTAAGATAAAATATAAACCAAAATAGATAAAATAAATGCTAAAAAAACCTAAACCTAAAATAAAATCTAAAAATAAAATTAAAACTAAACCATGAACAAAACCTGCCTCAATAAATAAAATAAAATAACCTGACCTAAATTAAAATAAACTAAAAAAAATAAATAAAACCTAAACCTTAAACTAAATAAAATAAAATAAACAAAAAATAAAATAAACCTAAATTAAAAAAAAAAAACCTAAAAATGAACCTAAAATAAAAAAAAGCTGAATAAAAATTAAAATAAAAACCTAAACTTAAACCTAAAATAAAAATAAAACCTGAACCTAAAATGAAATAAAATAAAACTAAACTAAAAATAAATAAAACTTAAACCTAAACCTAAAATAAACTAAAATAAAAAAAACTAAAAAAAAAATAAACCTAAATTAAATAAATTAAATGAAATAAATAAAATAAACTAATTAAACTAAATCTCGGTTTGTTAAATTTTAAAAACCATAAATTCTAAATACAACCACTAAAACTAAATCCTAAACCTTAAACTATAAACCCTAAAACTAACCTAAACACTAAAGCCACCCAGCCCTAAACCCTAAACTAACTCTAAAGACCCTAAATAAAAATAAAAAAAATGCTCTAACCCTAAACCCTAAACCCTAAACCATAAACTCCCAGATCCACTGAGCACTAGTAAAACCACATTGCCCTAAACCCTGAGCTAGAGCTTCAGGCCCTAAACCCTAAACCTAAAGGCCAAAACTCAAGGCCAAAAACCCTAAACCCTAGAGCCATGATCCTAAAACCATAAACCCTAACCCAGAGCCCCAAACACTAAACCCCACTAACCTAAAGAGCACCTTAAACCAAAGCTAAAACCTAAACAAAATAAAATCAAAAAAATAAAATAAAATAAAACATAAATTTAAACATAAACTAAACATAAAATAAAAAATCAAACTAAAATAAAATAAATAAAAACCTAAACTAAACTAAAAAAATAAAAAAACCTAAATAAAATAAAAACTAAATATAAATTAAAAATCAAATAAGCCTAAATAAAATAAAATAAAACTAAAACCTAAAAATAAATAAAAATAACACCTAAAACACTATAACAACAAACAACAAGCCTTAATCCCACTAGTGGGGTCATTTACATGAATCCTTCTCCATTGTGTCCTATTATGTGTCAAATTCTCCTTCAAGTCAAGTATCTAAGATCATTTTATACATCTTAACCAAGTCTTTTAGGTCTATCTACCTTTCTTAACATAAGCAAATCTAATGCATCTACTCTCCTAATCGGTCATGACAACGCTTTATGTGGCCAAACCATCTAAGGTGACTCTCCTAATCTTATCTACCCTAGAGATACTCCAACTTTTTCCGAATATACTCATTTTGCATTCTATCTCTAAGAGTAAAGCCACTCATCCACCTAAGAATCCTCATCTCGTGACATAACTTAGTCTTATGCTTCTCTTTAATTGGCCAACATTGCACCATAAGTCATTGAGGTCTTACCACCATCTTATAAAATTTTCCCTTAAGTTTAAGTGGAACTTTTCTATCACATAATAGGCCAAATGCATTCCTCCACTTCAACCATCCAACTTGAATTCTACTAATAACATCTCCATCTATTTCACCATCATTTTGAACAATAGAGCCTAAATATCTGAAACACTCACTCTTATTAATGACTTGTTCACCTAATGTTACAACACTATCACTAGAACTTCTACAACTAAAATTACACTCCAAATATTCAGTTTTAGATCTACTTAAATGAAAACCTTTAGACTCTAGAGTTGACCTCCATAATTCAAGTTTCTGTTGGACTCCCTCTCTAGTCTTATCAACAAGAAGAATGTCATCAGCAAAAAGCATAAAAAACCTAAACACTAATCTAAAAATACTAAACTTAAAATAAAAATAAAATAAACCTAAGCCTAAACTAAAATAAATAAATTCTAAACCTAAACCTAAAATAAACTAAACCTAAACCAAAAGCCAAACTAAATAAAATAAAATAAACTAAAAATGAACCTAAACCAAAACTAAAAAAATAAAATTGAAAAATAAACCTAAAATAAAAACCTAAAACTTAAACCTAAAAAAATAAAATAAAAACCTAAACCTAAACCAAAAATAAAAAGATAAAATGTTAACCTAAAAAATAAAATAAAAATAAAACTAAATGAAAAAATAAACCTAAACCTAAACCTAAGAAAAAATAACAATAAAAACCTAAACTAAAATAAATAAACTAAATTGAATAAGAATAAAAATAAACCAAAATATATAAAAAAAATATAATAAAAATAAATGAAAAATAAACTAAATAAACTAAAAGATGAAACTGAACGGTTGTGGTGGCGGAGGGAGATCGGGATATGATGGTGGATCCGCTACTCGAGAGGGTGATTGATGGGCTCGAGGAACTGAATCTGCTTTGCTTATCAGCTGTGTCTTTATAGTAGAGACGATTCTAGTTATCTAGGGTTTTTAATTTGCCCTATGCGTGCTCATTTCTTATCTATGTCATTGCTTGTGTCTTAGAAAACTTTGTGTTACTTGGTTGATGAAATTGAAAGAAGAAATGTTAAATCTAACTTTATTCTTTGTTAAAAAATACCAAAAACCCTAAACCTTAAACCATAAACCGTAGACCCTAATCCCATAAACCCTAAACCCTAAACACTAAACCCTAAACCCTAAACCCTAAACGCTAAACCCTAAAGCCTAAAGCCTAAACTTTAATCCCTAAACCATAAAACCTACAACCCTAAGACTAAACCTTAAACCACAAACCCTAAACCCTAAACCACAAACCTAAACAAAGAAACCTAAAATCCTAAACTAAATAAGACCAAAAAATAAAATAAATAAATAAACCTAATCCTAAATAAAATTAAAAAAATAAAATAAAATAAAAACCTAAACTAGAACCTAAACCTAAACCTAAAAATAAAATAAATTGAATTAATAATAATTAACTAAAATAAATTAAATAAAATTCTAAAATAAACTAAAATATAAAATAAACCTAAGAATAAAAAATAAAAATAAAATAAAACTAAGTAAAATAAAATAAAATAAACTTAAATTTAAATAAAATAAAAACCTAAACCTAAAAAAATAAACCTCAAAATAAAACCTAAACCCTAAACTAAAAAAAAAACATAAACCAAAAATAAAAATAAAATAAATAAAACCTAATCCTAAACCTAAACTAAATAAAATAAAATAAACTAAAAATAAACCTAAACCCTAAACCCTCAAGACTAAAACCCAAACCTAAAAACCAAAAAAAAAAAAAAAATTAAACCCAAAACCCTAATCCCTAATCCCTAAACCCTAAACCTTAAACCATAAACTTAAATCAAAAGTAATAAAAAATAAAGCTAAACCCTAAAAGCTAAAAAACCTAAACCCTAAGAATGGGCAAAACCTTGACATGAACATCACCGTCAACCAAGTCAATCTAGATCTGGTCATGGAGGCTAAAGCAGAGGCAACAGTTATTGTAGTGGTGTTGGGAATCTGGAGGTTTTGGTGGATATGGAGGTGGCGGTTATGGAGGCACGACCAGCAATGGAGGTTATGGCCATGATGGTGGCAGCGGGAGAGATCAGGGATATGATGGCGGATCCCGCTACTAGATAGATGGGGGCAGTTTTGATGTGAACTAGAGAATCTGAAGAATGGACGATCTGATCCACTACTCACGAAACTGTGTCTTTATAGTGGGGACGATTCTAGTTATCTAGGGTTTTTCATTTGCTCTATGCCTGCTTATTTTTTATCTATATTGTCGCTTGTCTTTTACAAAACTTAGTGTGCTACTTGCTTGATGAAATCAAAAAGAAGAAATGTTGAATCTAAATTTTTCTCTGTTAAATAAAACCATAAACCATAAACCATAAACTAAAACATAAACCCTAAACCCTAAAACCCTAAACCCTAAATCTCAAAACTTATAACCCTAAACCCTAAACCCTAAACCCCAAACCCTAAACCATAAATCATAAACCCTAAACTAACCCTAATCCCTAAAAGCTTAAAAACCTAAACCTAAACTAAATAATACCTAAAATTAAAATAAACCCTAAACCCTAAACCTAAATAAAATATAAAAATAAAACAAAATAAAATCCTAAACTAAAACTTAAACCTAAACATAAAAATAGAATAAGATAAACTAATAAAAAAAAACTAAAATAAAATAAATAAAACCACTATACCAAAATAAAATAAACCTAAGAATAAAAACTAAAATAAAATAAAACTAAACATATAATAAAAATAAAAAAATAAAACTAAATATAAAACTAAACATTAAAATAAACCTTAAAATAAAATCTAAAAGAAATAAAAATAAAACCTAAACCCTAAAATAAAGCAAAACTAAAATAAAAAATAAATAAACTAAAACTAAATCTAAACTAAAATAAATAAAACCTAAATCTAAAATAAACTAAACCTAAACTCATAAAATAAAATAAACTAAAATAAACCTAAACTAAAGGTAAAAATAAAACTAGAAATAAACCTAAAATAAAACTAAAACCTCACTTAAAAATAAAATAAAACTTAAACCCTAAACCTAAAAAATAAAAAAATAAATCCTAAACCTAAAAACAAAATAAAATATAACTAAACTATGAAATAAACCTAAAGCCTAAACCTAAAAATAAACTAAATAAAATCTAAACTAAAATAAAGTCTAAGATAAATAACTAAAGCTAAAATAAAATAAAATTTAACTTAAATATAAAATAAAAATAAAATAAACTAAAATAAATAAAATAAACTTAATAAACTAAAGAAACCTAAACTGCCGGGTTTAGCAATTAAAAGATTTATAAAATAAAATAAGTAAAATCCTAGGCGAAACCACAAACCCAAATACAAACCGCAGGAGACATAGGCCACGGACTACCTGAGCCACAAAAGGCCAGATCCTGAAATACGGACCCTAAACCCTGAGCCACTACAAGACCCTAAAACCTGAAAATCTTAAAATACACAAAATCCTAAACCCTAAGCCTTAAACCCTTACACTAAACCTTAAGCTAAACCTAAACCCTAAACCTAAAACCACAATAAACCTAAACAAACACCTAAACCCTAAATCCTAAACTCCCTAAACCCCAACACCAAACCTTAAATCCTAAACTCTAAACCTAAACCTAAAGAAACTAAATAAATATAAAAATAAACCTAAACCCTAAATCCTAATAAACCTAATCCTAAACCCTCATAATGGGAAGAACCTTCACGGCAGGAACATCAGCATGAACTACGCTCAATCTAGTGGCGATGGAGGCGAAGGCGGAGGCGATGATTTTTGCAATGGTGGTGGGGGATCTGGAGGTGCTAGTGGATATGGAGGTGCTGGTAGGAGCAGTGATGGTTATGGAGGCAGGAGGAGCGATGGAGGTCACAGCCGTGCTGGACATGGAGGGATAGATCGGGGATATGATGGCATATTCTGCTACTCGAGAGGTTGTGGTGGTTCTGATGGGAACTGGAGAAATTGACGATCGACCGATCCGATCTGTTGCTTATGGAACTGTGTCTTTATAATAAAGATAGTTCTAGTTATCTAGGGGTTTTTAATTTGCTCTATGCATGCTCTTTTTTTATTTATAACATTGCTTACAAGAAATCTTAAAACTTGGTTGGTTAAATCGAAAATAAGAAATGTTAATTATGAATTTGTTCTCTATTAAAAAGATAACCTTAAACCCTAAACCTAAAACCTAAACCCAAAGCTCTAAACCTGACAACCATCAATCCTAAACACTAAACTAAATAAACCTAAACCAAAACCCAAACTTAAACCCTAAAACCTACAACCCAAAACCCTAAACCCTAAACCCTAAACCCTAAAATCCCTAAACTCTAAATTCTAAATCGTAAACCCTAAACCCTAAACCTTAAACCATAATTCCTAAACCATAAACCATAAATCCTAAACCCTAAACCTACAACCTTAAAGACTAAGCCTTAAACCCTAAACCCTCAAACACTAAACCCTAAACCTAAACCTAAACCCTAAACCTAAATCTAAACCCTAAACCATAAATCCTAATCCGAAACCTAAACCTAAACCTAAGCATATAAACCTAAAACCTAAACCTAAGCCTAAACTATATCCTAAACCTAAAATACAAACCTAAAACCTAGACATAAAAAAATAAAATAAAAACCTAAATTGAAACATAAAAAAAAAAAATAAAGCCTAAACCTAAAAATAAAATAAAATAAAAAACTAAACTAAAAAAAAACCTAAACCAAAACCTTAAAAATAAACTAAAATAAAAAACTTGATCTAAGATAAAAAAACCTAAAATAAATAAACTAAACTAGATAAAAATAAAAATGAACCTAAATAAAAATAAAATAATAAAATAAATTATAATTAATAAAAAATAAACTATATAGACAAAATTAACCTAAACCTACTCATTTACTTAATTTAAAAAAAATTTGTAAAAGTAATAAAAAACCCTAAACTCTAAATCCTAAACCCTAAACTCGAAAAATCCTAAATCCTAAATCTTATACCCACCTAAGCTCAAACCTTAAACCAGATACTTAGCTAAAACCCAAGCCTTGCCCTAGATCCTAAACCCTATTGAATCCTACTAAACCCTAAACATTGGACTAAACTAAACCTAAAACCCTAAACCCAAAACCCTAAATCTGAAACCAAACCAACCCAAATCATGCACTAAACCCTAACCTAAACCCAGCCCTAACCTAAACCTCCCTACCAAACTAAACCTAAACCTAAACCTAAACCAAACCTAATTACCTAGGCTAAGCCTGGTGCTTTGGGTTTGGGTTTATAGGTTTATGCTCTTTTGGGTTTGTGCAGGGTTTAGGTTAGGGTTTAGTTTAGGAGGTTTTGGGTTTAGGATTGGGGTTTGGGGGGTGGGAGGGCCTAGGATTTGGGCTTGTCAAGTGTATGGCTTTGGGTTTGGGGTTAGTGAGGGTTTTGAGGGTTTAGGGTTTAAGATTTAGGGTTTAGGGTTTAGGGTTTTGGGTTTTTTAGGGTTTAGGGTTTAGGGTTTAGGGTTTAGGGTTTAGGGTTTTTTTCTAAATTAAGCAAACCGATAGGTTTAAGTTTATTTAGTTTATTTCATTTATTTTTTATTTATTTTAATTTATTTCATTTTTTATTTAGGTTTATTTTTAATTTATATTTAGTTTAGTTTATTTATTTTATGTTTATTTATTTTAATTTGTTTTCTTTATTTTAGTTTATTTTTTAGGTTTATTCTTATTTTCTAGTTTATTTTTATTTTTATTTTATTTTTAAGGTTTAGGTTTTATTTTTTATTTTCAAGTTTAGGTTTATGTTTTTATTATATTTTTTCAGGTTTAGGTTTTAGGTTTTTATTTTAGGTTTATTTTTAGGTTTTATTATTTAGTTTAGGTTTAGTTTATTTTTAATTTATTTTATTTTATTTAGTTTAGGGTTTAGGTATAGTTTATTTTAGCTTTAAATTTAGGTTTTATATATTTTAGTTTAGTTTATTTTAGTTTAGGTTTAGGTTTATTTTATTTTCTTTATTTTAGGTCTACACTTTTTTTAGTTTAAGTTTTAGGCTTTATGTTTGATTGATTTTTTTATTTTATTTTTAGGTTTATTTTTTAGGTTTAGGTTTTTATTTAGTTTTTATTTTATTTTATTTTAGGTTTATTTTATTTTGATGTTAAGTTTAGTTTTTATTTTTTTTTATTTTTTCATTTTTATGTTTATTTTATTTTTAGTTTAGTTTAGGTTTTTATTTTTTTATTTTAGTTTAGTTATTATTTTATATTTTATGTTATTTTTATGTTTAGGTTTGGGTTTAGGTTTAGTTTTAGGTTTAGGTTTTTATTTTATTTTATTATTATATTTTATTTAGTTTAGGTTTTTATTTTTATATTTTATGTTTTATTGAGTTTAGGTTTAGTTTTTATGTTTTTAGATTTTTTTTACGTTTATGGGTTTTATCTGGTTTAGGGTTTAGGGTTTTAGTGTTTAGTGCTTAGGGTTTAGGCTTTAGGGTTTAGGGTTTATGGTTTAGGCTTTTAATATTTAGGGTCTAGGGTTTAGTGTTAGGGTTTTCTCAAAAAAAAAAACTAAGTAAAGTCATAGGTTTAGGTTTATTTAGTTTATTTATTTTTATTTATTTTAGTTTATTTATTTTATTTTATTTAGTCTTATTTTTATTTTATTTTAGGTTTATTTATTTTAGTTAAGATTTTTTTATTTTAGTTTTTTTAGGGCTATGTTTAGGTCTATTTTGTTTAGTTTAATTTTTATTTTATTTTCATGTTTAGGTTTTATTTATTATTTTACGTTAAGATTAGGTTTTATTTTTATTTTTTTTTTAGGGTTTAGGTTTTATTATTGGTTTATTCTTTTTATTTTTATTTTAGGTTAAGTTTTTTTTATTATATTTTATTTAGGGTTTAGGTTTAGGTTTTATTTATTTTAGTTTAGTTTATTTTAGTTTAGGCTTAAGTTTAGGTTTATTTTATTTTTATTTTAGGTTTAGTTTTTTTTTAAAGTTTAGGGTTTAAGTTTTATTTTTTATTTATTTTTAAGTTTAATTTTTAGGTTTAGGTTTTCATTTAGTTTTTATTTTATTTTATTTTAAGATTATTATATTTTTATTTTAGGTTTAGTTTCCATTTTATTTAGGTTTTTTTATATTTTTTAGTTTAGTTTAAGTTTCTATTTATTTTATTTTAGTTTAGTTTTTCTTTATTTATTTTCTTTTTAGGTTTAAGTTTAGGTTTAGGTTTAGGTTTTAGTTTAGGTTTTTATTATATTTTATTTTATTATTTTATTTTTGTTTAGGTTTACTTATTTATTTTATTTTTAGGTTTTATTTAGTTTAGGTTTAGGTTTTTAGCTTTTAGGGTTTAAGGTTTAGGTTTAGTTAAGGGTTTAGGGCTTAGGGTTTGCAGTTTAAGGTTAGGGTTTAGGGTTTAGGGTTTAGGGTTCTAGGTTTAGGGTTTATGGTTTAGGATTTTAGGGTTTAGGGTTTTGGGTTTTAGGGTTTTGGGTTTAAGTTTAAGGTCTAGGGTTATGGTTTTAGTTTAGGGTTTAAGGTTTTTGTTTTTTTTCTTAACAGTGAACAAATTCAAATTCAATATTTCATCTTTTAGATTTCATCAACCAAGTAACACACCGAGTTTTCTAAGACACAAGCGAGGACATAAATAAAAAATGAAAACACTTAGAGTAAATCAAAAAGCCTAGATAATTAGAACCGTCACTACTGTAAAGACACAGTTCCATAAGCAGCAGATCAGATCGGTCATTCTTCAATTTCTCCAGTTCCCATCAGAACCACCTCGGCCTCTTGAGTTACGGGATCCACCATCATATCCCTCATCTCTCCCATCCGCCACCACCATGGTTGTAACCTCTATCGTTCCTCTCACCTCCATAACCACCACTACTTCGACCACTACCTCCATGTCCACCAGCACCTCCAGATCCACTACCACCACTGCATTTTGGGTTTATGCTTTTAGGGTTTAGGATTAGGGTTTAGGGTTTAGTGTTTTAGGGTTTGGGGTTTTGTAATTTAGGGTTAGGGTCTATGGTTTAGGGTTTAGGGTTAGTTTAGGGTTTGGGGTTTAGGGATTTTATGGTTTAGGGTTTAAAGGCTTAGGGATTAGGGTTTAGGGTTTAGGGTTTAAGTTTTAGGGTTTTGTGTTAGTTTAGGGTTTATGGTTTGGGGTTTAGTTTTTATAGTTTAGGGTTGTAGTAGGTTAGTTTTAGGATTTAGGGTTTATGGTTTAGGGTTTATTGGTTTTTTCTAAAAAAAAATTAAGCAAATCGGTAGATTTAGGTTTATTTAGTTTATTTAGTTTACTTTTTAATTATTTTAGTTTTTTTATTTTTTTATTTTTATTTAGGTTAATTTTTTATTTTTGTTTAGTTTAATTTATTTATTTTAGGTTTATTTTTTTTTTTAGGTTTTTTATTTTGGTTTATTTTTTAGGTTTAGGTTTAGGTTTATTTTTATTTTATTTTTTTGTTTTAGGTTTTATTTTTTAATTTTAGGTTTAAGTTTAGGTTTTCATTTTATTTTTATTTTTGTTTAGGTTTTAGGTTTTTATTTTAGGTTTATTTTTAGGTTTTATTTTTACTTTAAGTTTAGTTTTTATTTTTAGTTTATTTTATTTTATTTAGTTTTGGGTTTAGGTTTAGTTTATTTTAGGTTTAGGTTTAGATTTTTTTATTTTAGTTTAGTTATTTGAGTTTAGGTTTAGGTTTATTTTATTTTATTTATTTTAGGTTTAGGATATTTTTTAGTTTAGGGTTTAAGTTTTATTTTTATTTATTTTTATGTTTAGTTTTTAGGTTTAGGTTTTTATTTAGTTTTTATTTTTTTTATTTTAGGTTTATTTTATTTTTATTTTACTTTTAGTTTTTATTTTATTTAGCTTTTTTATTTTTAGGTTTATTTTATTTATTTTTTTGTTTAGTTTGGGTTTTTATTTATGTTATTTTTATTTATTTTTTATTTTTTATTTTATTTTATTTTCACATTTAGGTTTAGGTTTAGGTTTACTTTTATTTTATTTATTTTATTTTATTTTATTTAGGTTTATGTTTTTTTATTTATTTTATTTTTTCATTTTATTTAGTTTAGGTTTAGGTTTTTAGGTTTTTAGAGTATAGGGTTTAGGGTTTGGGGTTTAGGTTTTAGGGGATAGGGTTGTAGGTTTTAGGGTTTTGTGTTTAGGGTTTAGGGTTTAGGGTTTAGGATTTTAAGGTTTAAGGTTTAGGGTTTAGGGTTGTAAGTTTAAGGTTCAGGGTTTAAGGTTGTAAGTTTAAGCTTCAGGGTTTAGGGTTTATGGTTAGTTATAGGGTTTAGGGTTTTTTAAATTTTTTCTTTGATTTTTCTTTTTTTGATTTTTTTCAATTAAGTAAATAGGATGGTTTAGTTTTATTCAGTTTAGTTTGTTTATTTAGTCTATTTATTTAATTTTATTTTATTTTTATTTAAGTTTATTTCTATTTTTATTTAGTCTAGTTATTTATTTTTGGTTAATTTATTTTAATTTATGTTTTTTTATTTAGTTTCTTTTTTAGGTTTAGGTTTAGGTTTATTTTTTAATTTAGATTTTTTTAAGGTTTAGGTTTAGGTTTAGGTTTTTATTTTATTTTTTTAGGGTTAGTTATTTTTGTTTTATTTTAGGTTTATTTAGGTTTTATTTTTTAGTTAGGTTTAGGATTTTTTTAGTTTATTTTATTTTATTTAGTTTAGGGTTTAGGTTTAGTTTATTTTAGGTTTAGGTTTAGATTTTATTTACTTTATTTTAGTCTATTTTTGTTTAGGTTTAGGTTTAATTTATTTTCTTTTTTCGGTTTACATTTTTTTAGTTTAGGATTTAAGTTTTATTTTTTTATTTATTTTTTTGGTTTAACTTTTTTGGTTTATTTTTTAGGTTTAGGATTTCATTTTGTTTTTATTTTATTTTATTTTATGTTTATTTTATGTTTATTTTAAGTTTAGTTTTATTTTATTTAAGTTTTATATTTTTAGGTTTTTTTTAATTTTTAAGTTTAGTTTAGGTTTTTATTTATTTTAGTTTAGTTTAGTTTTTATTTTTTATTTTATTTTATTTTTGCATTTTGGTTTGGGTTTAGGTTTTGGTTTAAGTATAGGTTTTAGTTTAAGTTTCTATTTTATTTTATTTTATTTATTTTATTTATGTTTAGGATTTTTTATTTATTTAATTTTTAGGTTCTATTTAGTTTATGTTTATGTTTTTAGGTTTTTTAGGGTTTATGGTTTAGGGTTTAGGGTTTGGGGTTTAAGGTTTAGGGTTTAGGGTTTATGGTTGTAGGTATGGGGTTCAGGGTTTAGGGTTTACGGTTAATTTAGGGTTTTAAGTTGTTGAAGGTTTAGGGTTCAGGGTTTAGGGTTTGGAGTTTAGGGATAAGTTTGTTTTTTTGTTTTTTTTTATTTAAGTAAAGTCGTTGGTTTATTTAGTTTATTTTTTATTTGTTTTAATTTATTATATTTTTTATTTTATTTAGGCAAATTTTTTTTTTTAGTTTAGTTTATTTAATTTAGGTTTATTTATTTTAGTTTATGCTTTTTATTTTAGTTTATTTTTTAGGTTTAGGTTTAGGTTTATTTTTTAGTGTAGTTTTCTTTTATTTTATTTTTCATGTTTAAGTTTTATTTTTTATATTTAGGTTTAAGTTTAAGTTTATATTTTATTTTTTTAGGTTTAGGTTTTAGATTAATTTTTAGGTTTTATTTTTTAGTTTAGGTTTAGGTTTATTTTTAATTTATTTTATTTTATTCAGGGTTTAGGTTTATGTTTAGGTTTAGGTTTTATTTATTTGAGTTTAGTTTATTTTTGTTTATGTTTAAGTTTATGTTTATGTTTATTTTTATTTTAGGTTTAGGTTTCTTTTTAGTTTAGGGTTTAGGGTTTATGTTTTATTATATTTTAGGTTTAGTTTTTAGGTTTAGGTTTTTATTTAATTTATTTTATTTTATTTTAGCTTTATTTTGTTTTTATTTAGGTTTAGTTTTTATTTTATTTATGCTTTTATTTTTTTAGTTTAGTTTAGGTTTTTATTTATTTTATTTTAGTTTTGTTTTTATTTTTTATTTTATTTTCTTTTTAGGTTTAGCTTTAGGTTTTAGATAAGGTTTTATTTTATGTTATGTTTTTATTTTATTTTGGTTTTGGTTTATTTATTTATTTTATTTTAGGTTTTATTTAGTTTATATTCAGGTTTTTCAATTTTTAGGGTTTATAGTTTAAGGTTTTGGGTTTTGGTTTAGTTGAGGGTTTAAGGTTTAGGGTTTAAGGTTTGGGTTTAGGGTTTAGGGTTAAGGGTTTAGGGTTTTACGGTTTAGGGTTTAGGATTTAGGGTTTAGGGTTTTTAGGGTTTAGGGTTTAGGTTTAGGTTTTAGGTCTAGTGTTCAGGTTTTAGTTTAGGGTTTTGGATTGTTTGTTTTTTAATAGAGAATAAAATCATATTCAACATTTCTTCTTCTCGATTTCATCAACCAAGTAGCACACCAAATTTTCTAAGACACAAGGGATGGCATAGATAAAAAATGAGCTAGCATAGAGCAAATTAAAAATCAGAGAAAACCAGAACTGTCTCTACTGTAAAGACTCAGTTCCATAAGTAGTAGGTTGGATTAGTCATCCTTCAGTTTCTCCAGGTCTCATCAGAACCACCCCAGCCTCTTGAGTAACGGGATCCACCATCATATCCCCGATCTCTCCCTCGCCACCACGGCGATAACCTCCGTCGCTCCTCCCACCTCCAAAACCACTTCGACCACCACCTCAGATCCACCAACACCTCATCCCCACCACCATTGCGATAAATGTCAACTCCACCTTCTTTACCGCGGATCTAGGCGAGCTTGGTTGACCGTGATGTTCTTGTTGTCAAGGTTCTGCCCATTCTTAGGGTTTAGGTTTAGGTTTAGGTTTATTTTTTTAATTTATTTAGTTACTTTAAATTTAGGTTTAAGGTTTGGGGTTTATGGTTTAGGGTTTAGGGTTAGGGTTAAAGATTTAGGGTTTAGGGTTTAGTATTTAGGGTTTAGGATTTTTTTTAAAACAAATTAACTAAACTGATAGGTTTAAGTTTATTTAGTTTATTTTTTCTTTTTATTTATGTTTATTTTTTGTTTTAATTTAGTTTAGTTTTTTTATTTTATGTTTATTTATTTACTTTTTTTTAGGTTTTGGTTTAAGCGGTTTATTTTTTTTTTAGTTTTATTTTTATTTATTTTTAGGTTTAGGTTTTATTTTTTTTTAGATCTATGTTTTAGTTTATGTTCTATTTTTTTTAGGTTTAGGTTTTAGTTTTTTATTTTAGGTTTATTTTTAGGTTTTATTTTTTATTAGGTTTAGGTTTATTTTAGTTTATTTTATTTTATTTTATTTAGGGTTTAGGATTAGTTTATTTTAGGTTTAGGTTTAGTCTTTATTTATTTTAGTTTAGGTTTAGGTTTATTTTATTTTATTTATTTTAGGTTTAGTTTTCTTTTTAGTTTAGGGTTTAGGTTTTATTTTGTATTTATTTTTAGGTTTATTTTTTAGGTTTAGGTTTTTATCTAGTTTTTATTTTATTTTATTGTAGCTTTATTTTATTTTTAACTTACATTTAGTTTATTTTTAGGTTCATTTTTTTAGTTTAGTTTAGGTTTTTATTTATTTTATTTTAGTTTAGTTTTTATTTTTTATTATAATTTATTTTTAGGTTGAGGTTTATGTTTAGGTATTAGTTTATGTTTTTATTTTATTTTATTTTATTCATTTTATTTTGGTTTAGTTTTTTTATTTATTTTATTTTTTAGTTTTTTTTTAGTTTAGGTTTAGGTTTCAGCTTTTAGTGTGTATGGTTTAAGCTTTAGGTGTTAGGTTTTTATTTTAGGTTTATTCTTAGGTCTTATTTATTTTAGTTTAGATTACTTTAGTTTAGTTGTAGGTTTATTTTATTTTATTTATTTTATTTTAGTTTAGGGTTTGAGTTTTATTTTTTATTTACTTTTAGGTTTTATTTTTAGGTATATTTTTTAGGTTTTGGTTTTTATTTTGTTTTTATTTTATTTTATTTTAGATTTATTTTATTTTTATTTTACCTTTAGTTTTTATTTTATTTAGGTTTTTTATTCTTAGGTTTACTTTATCTTTTTAGTTTAGTTCACATTTTCATTTATTTTATTTTAGTTTATTTTAGTTATTTTATTATATTTTATTTTTAGGTTTTAGTTTAGGTTTTTATTTTATTTCATTTTTTATTTTATTTAGGTTTAGGTTTTTGTATTTATTTTATTTTTAGGTATAATTTACTTTAGGCTTAGGTTTTTCGATTGTTAGGGTTTAGGATTTAGGATTTAGGGTTTAAGGTTTTAGGGTTTAGAGTTTTTGGTTTTAGTATTTAGGGTTAGACTTTATGGTTTAGAGTTTAGCGTTTAGTGTTTATGCTTTAGGGTTGAGAGTTTTTAGGGTTTAGGGTTTAGGGTTTATGGTTTATGGTTAGCTTAGGGTTTAGGGTTTGTTTAAGGTTTAGGGTTTAGGGTTTAGGGTTTAGGCATTAGTCTATAGGGTTTTTAGGGTTTAGGGTTTATGGTTTAAGGTTAGTTTATGGTTTAGTGTTTTAGGTTTTAAGGTTAGTTTAGGATTTAGGGTTAAGGTTAGTGTTAGGGTTTAGGTTTAGGGTTAGCTTAGGGTTTAGAGTTTATGGTTTTAGGTTTTGGGTTTAGTGTTTTAAGTTTAGTGTTCAAGGTTTAGGGTTAGTTTTAGGGTTTAGGGTTTAGGGTTTTGAGTTTAGGGTTTAGGGTTTAGGATGTAGGGCGTAGGGTTTAGGGTTTAAGATTTATGATTTTTTTTTAACAGGTAAGGCGATAGGTTTATATTTTTTTTTGTTTATTTAATTTTTATTTATTTATTTTAGAATATTTTATTTTTTAATTTTTATTTAGTTTATTTTATTTATTTTAGGTTTATTCATTTTAGTTTAGGTTTTTTATTTTAGTTTACTTTTAAGTTTAGGTTTAGGTTTATGTTTATTTTCTTTAGTTTAGTTTTATTTTTTTATTTTTAGGTTTAGGTTTAGGTTTTAATTTTATTTTTTAGGTTTAGGTTTATTTTATTTTGTTTATTATAGGTTTAGGTTTCTTTTTTTTAGTTTTAGGATTTGGTTTTATTTTTTATTTATTTTTATGTTTATTTTATAGGTTTAGTTTTTTATTTAGTTTTTATTTTATTTTATTTTAGGTTTATTTTATTTTTATTTTACTTTTAATTTTTATTTTATTTAAGTTTTTTATTCTTAGGTTTATTTTATTTTATTTACATTAAGTTTTTATTTATTTTATTTTAGTTTAGTTTTTATTTTTAATTTTATTTTATTTTATTTTTAAGTATAGGTTTAGGTTTAGGTTTAGATTTTAGTTTAGGTTTTTATTTTATTTTATTTTGTTTATTTTATTTAGGTTTAGGTTTTTTTATTTATTTTATTTTTAGGTTTTATTTAATTTAGGTTTAGGTTTTTGAGGTTTAGGGTTTAGGGTTTAAGGTTGTAGATTTTAGGGATTAGGGTTAAGGGTTTAGGGCTTAGGGTTTTATGGTTTAAGGATTAGGGTTTAGGGTTTAGGGTATAGGGTATAGGGTTTTAGGGTTTGAGGGCTTTAGGGTTTAGGGTTTTTTTATTAGGGAAATTAGGAAAATTTTATTGCCACAAAGAAAAAGTGCAAAATCTTTAGAGGGGGTAAATCTTTATGCTAATGCTCAGAAAGGTACAATAAATCCTAAAGAGATAAACCCCCAACTATAATGAAGGATAGAATAAAAAATAAAAATAATAATAAGGATAAAAGAAAAGAAAAACCAAAAATCAACAACAGAAAATCCATGAGTGAAACTTCATTTGGTCCATGATGTGAAGATCCACCTACAAGACTCTAACCTAGAAAAGAAATCTAGTTTGAAAGGATGAGTACAATTAAGAAGCATAAAAAGTAAGAGTAAACAAATGGAGTAAACTAAAGAAAAGGCTCAGGCTCAGTTACAATCATCTCAAGGAGCGACACTATATGTAAGCATCCAAACTTCAAGAGAAGGGTTACAATTACATATAGCACTACCATCCAAAGAAGAAGAAGAGTGGGAAATATCAAGGCCATCATAGCCCTCGTGTAGTCCATCATTCAAAGTCATCCAGTAGGCAAAATCCTCCAAATAGCAAACATAAAAGCCAACCACCAAGCCATTAGAACAACCAAGCCCAATAAGGTCGATAATCAACCAACCATCTGGGATAGCAGCAATATAGTAAGAGCACCACCAAAGCCACCACCAAAAAAGAATAATAAAATCAGAAGGAGCAAGCATCATGATAGGGGTAACAACACAAACCAGAGACAAACAAGAGCAAAAAAGAAAAACACAAGTGCTCATATCCTCCACCAATAAAGTAGAAAAAGAGGTAGTAAAACAACTAGCCTACAAAGGTGGGGATGAAGGTACCACCCAAACAAGAAAATGGGGGTTAGCCAAGAGAAAAAATAAAACAAAAGGAAACCGAAATATAGGTCAGAAAGAACACCGAATTTCTTATAACACCAAAGCAGAAAAATTGGCCAAAATAGCCACCCCACCAACCAACCCAATAATACAAACCAACCAAACCAATAACCAACAACTATAACCACAATAGTAGAAAACTTAAGTCAATTTAGAGGCTAACAACAGTCACCAAGCCAAAATCACCCAAGATAGCCAGGGAATGGCTAGAAGCAGATAGCAGCCACCAAACCCAGCCAAGGCAAAAGAAAATATGATCTAGTTAAGTAGAATAACCAGCCAAAGAAAAAAGGTACAAAGCGCAATATGACAGTCTACAAGCCGGCCAATAGGAATAGCAACAATAATGGCAACCAAGCCACCACCCAGCCAACTATTACAAAAATATCTTCAAACCAATCCGAACAATACCCAAACACAAAGCCCCTGCAGCTAAGAGAGGAAGGCCAATACAGGAGGAGGTCAATATAATAACCAAAAGAAATAGAACAAAAATCAACAAAACCAACCATGAAGACCTTGTCAAAAAGATAAAGAAAATAATAGCCAACCAACAACCTCCACCATGCCAAAATCAAGCCAGAGATAAACCACCAACAGCCCCCCAGATTAGTCATCAATAGAAAATGAAAAAATAGCCAAAATAGCCAGCCATCCAACCAACCCAACCAGCAAACCGAACATGCCAACAAAGCCACATAGTCAACCACCACAGCAGCTGAACCAACTCAGGTAAGTTAGCAACCAACCCAAAAAGAAGCAAAACCCACACAGAAAGAAAAAACTACAACAACCACAGCCACAAACCAAAAGAAGGATATAAAAAATAAAAATTATGGTGTGGTAGATAGATAAAAAGCTGAAAACCAAAATAACACATGCCACACTTACAATAACCACCAGGTAGCAAAAACCAGGTCAATCCAAAAGTAAGAGATCAAAAACATAACCCTGCTCAGGCCAAAGAGAGAAAATACTTTGATAACCATAACCCAAAGAGGGCTTAACAAGGGGAAACCAAAAGGAAATGACCATCAAAAACTAGGTTAAGAATTTATAATCTAAGATAAGGAAATCCAACATTATCCAGATTAACCAAACCTCTTAATAGTTTAGACAAAAATTGGTTTTCAAATAAAGTGAACTCTGTTAAGTTGGCACCAAAGTTAGCCAAGTAATCAGCATAAGTATTACCTTCATGAAAGATGTGGGAAATTTTAAAACGAACTTGAGAAAGAATATTTTTAGTATGATTAAGAAGATAAAATAATTCAACATTCCAATTCTATTGGAATTAAGCATGTCAAGAAGAAAGAGAGCATCAGCTTCAATCCAGATGTTGAGGAAACCTCTATTCAAACAAATTTCAATAGCTTTATTAATAGCCATAAGCTTAGCAAAAATAATAGAACAGGCTTTTAGAGGATAGGCAAAAGCACAAATGATAGTAGCTTTAGAATCCCTAAGGATACCACCACAACCATATTTATTAGAAGCAATAGAACCATCAGTGTTCACTTTAATCAAATTGTCTTTAGGATTGAACCAATGAATAATCCTAGAACTTTTATAAGGGTCAAACTCAGGCATAATGATACCTAATTTTTTAGCCACAAATTTATAACCTCTAAAATGAATATTGCTAATAAGATTGGCATTAAATAGAGCATGAATTTTTTCTTTAGTTCTATCCAGGACCCTTTTATGGTTCATAGGAGTCCACAATATTTAGCATCATTTCTATCCATCCAAATGAACCAGATAAGGGTAATAGCAATTAAAACTTTGATATGACCTTTCACTGTATTTTTGAAGCAGACTTCAAGAAGTTGATGAAACCATAATTTAGAAGCAATAGCACCATTGACAAAAATATGATTTACATTTTCGATATGAAAGCAATAATAGCACTTTGAAGGTAAGTAAAACCCTTTAGTCCAAAGCAAAGAGTCCATAGGAATAAAGTTATTCAAAATCCTCCAAGCTAAAATCGAATAGAAAATGGGAATGACAGTGTTCCAAAGTTTAGTAAAAACATTAGTTGGGTTTTGTTTATCTCTGATAAAATTCCAAACCTCTTTAAGAACAAAGTCACCATTATATGAAAGCTTAAAAAGAATTTGGCTAGGTTTCTTAGAGGAATGGGGATATTTCTAAAGTTATCAAAAATAGATATAGGGATATAATTATCAAGTTTACTTTCATTCCAATTATTATTTAGCCAAAAAGAATTAACTTTGATAGCAGCTGTAGAGTGGATAGATAAAAGAGTGTCAATGGAGCCATTGCTAATCTAATTGTCTTGACAAAAGAAGGAAGAACCCGACTGAATACCACAAGATATTAATGATTTGACAACCCATTTAATGGAACAAAGCCTTTTCGACACCAGAGAGTCACCAACTTTATAAGCACAGTTAAGGGGGTGTTTACCTTGGCAATAATTTTCCATCATAAAAGTATCCCAAAGTCTATCATTCTTTCTAAAATTCCACCAGAGCTTATGAGAGAAGGTAATGATAGCTTCACAAATAGGCTTGCAACCAAGAGCACCTTCTCCCAAAGGACCACAACATTTATGCCAAGATGTCCAATGCATTCTTTTGGTGGAATTATTGGAGCCCAAAAAAATTTGTTAAGCAAATGATCAATTCTAATAAGTGTAGCATTAGCGGGGGTAATGGTTTGAATCAAATAAAGAGGCATTGAGTTAAGAGTGCTTTTAAGAATAGCGAGTCTACCACCAAAAGTAAGTAAATGGAATTTCCAAACAAAAATTTTATTTGAAATATTTTGAATTAACTCATCAAAGAGATGGGAATATTTTGGGCCTTTAAAGAGCGGAGCATCCAAGTACTTAAGTGGTAAGTGTTGATGTTTAAAATTAGTGATATGTAGGATTTGATTGATTTTATTATTGGAGATACTAGAGGAATTGATAAAATATTTTTTGTTATCATTGATAAAAAGGCACTTTCTCTACCAAATTTATTTAAAAAGGACTTGAGATGCTTGATGTGATAAGTAGAAGTATTGCAAAAAATAATGAAATCATATGCAAAACTTAAATGGGAAATAGGAAGACCATCAAGTGTTTTATAGTACATATTCTGATTGTTTAAGAATAAATCATTGATGCTCCTAGATAAGTACTCAACAACAATAATAAATAAAGCAAGAGATAAATGATCCCCTTATTGTAAGCCATGGGAAGAGGGAAAGAAACCCAAGGCTTCCCCATTAAGCAAAATTGAAAACCAGGCATTATTAATACAATTTTCTATAAGAAAATAAATTTATCAGAAAACCTAATTAAATTTAGAATATGGAAAATGAAATCCTAAGAGATGTTATCAAAGGCTTTGGTAATATCTATTTTGAAAAGGTTATTGCCATATCTAGTCTTGGCATCAAGATCATGAATTAATTCTTAGGCAAGTAAAATATTATTAGAAATAGATCTACGTCTAACAAATCCAGTTTGGTTGAGAGAGATAATTCTATTAAGTAAAGGACTAAGTTTGTTGGTAAGAACTTTACAAATCAGTGTATTGAAGAAGGTACAAATACTAATAGGTCTGAAATCACTCCAATAGTCTGGATTATCTTTCTTAAGTATGAGAACAATAGAAGCACTAGAAAGATATCTAAGAAAAGGATTACCTTCAAAACAAAATCAATCACAGCCTCAATCAAATCATTTTTAATGATAAACCAACATTTTTGAAAAAATTGAGCAGTGAAACCCTCCTAATCAGCAACAAAATCTATGTTCATGCTATTTAGAACTTTGAAAATTTCATCTTCATTATGCATAATGGTAAGCAAATCATTATCATCATTAGTAATAATAGAAGGAATCCACTATGATTGATAAATAGTTTTATAAGAGCAGTTCTTGTTAAGCATATTTCTAAAGTAATTAATAAGTGATTCCTTAATATCATTATTCTCCATAATCTAATCTCCATTGTCATTTTTAATGTTTTGAATATAATTTACTGCTATCTTTTTATTAACCAAAGCATGGAAATACCTAGTATTCCTGTCACCATCAACAATATGTTTACGAGCAACTTTTTGGCACTAATAGATCGCTTCCATATTTTGGAAGTTAATAAGTTTATCTTTCACTTCAGTCAAGTCTGTAATATTAGAAGGATCGGACATAACAGAGACTTCAAGATCCCAAACCAATTTTTTCATATCTTTATTATTAGAAAAAAATGGTTTTTAAAATAATGCTTATTCCACCAGACCAAATTTTGTTTAGGTCTTTTAAGTTTAAACCAAAGTGTATTCATCCCCATAATTGAATTATCATGATGTAAAGGAGCTTTCCAATTATTAGCCACAACATTAAAAAAAATCAATATGCTAAATCCACATGTTTTGAAATCTAAAAGGAGTGGGGTTTTTTAGTCTATTAGAATTTTCTTTAATAGAAACTAGAAGAGGTGCATGATCTGACAAGGTTTTGCTTAATTGGTCAACAAAATTAATAGGCCATTGAGTAATCCAATGAGTATTAAAATGAATCTTGTCCAACCTTTGCCAAATTCTAGAGTTTTGCCAAGTATAATTAGTTCTCTTAAAGCCAATATCAATCAAACTATAATCAAGGATCATATTGGATAAATCTTCCATGGAATGAAAATTAAGAGAGCAACCACCACTTCATTCAGAAGAGATTTAAATGGTGTTGAAATCACGATCAACATACCAAGGTTTATTGATAGAGGTAGCAAAATTCCTTAAATTATCCCAAAGAAGATTTCTACCAGATCTATAATAAGATGCATAAACAAAAGAGCCCAAAACATAATAATCACCATAAGAGATTTGAGCATTGACAACTTGATGAAAGTCATCAAGAATAGAGACCTCAATAAAATTATTCCAAAAACACCAAATCTTATTACTAACATTAGAGAAAAATTTATTAAAATAGATCGTTCTAGTAACATGGTTAATTTTATTAGCTAAAAGGCTCTAGAACAATAAGAAGAGAAATATTATGAATGCAAAAAAATTTCTATTATGATTATGAATAGAAAGGGTACCAATCCCTCTAACATTCCAAACAAGAAAATTAACCATAAGGAAAATAAAAAGGGGGGTTAAGCAAAGGTTAATTAAGAGAGGAGTGAGAGGTTGGTAGATCTAGTGTTTTTGGATAATTTGGGAGAAAAATTTTTAACATTTTTTTTCTTTTTAGCATGATATGTTTGGAAGCCATTTCTTTTCCCCTAGAGTCATCATCCGAGTAAGATTTAGTAACATTGGTCATAGATTTAGGAGAAATCTCCAAGTGTTTGGAGGGGAGTTTACCTTCTTCTAAATCCATATTTAGTTGAAAAGTAGGATTAACATGAATATCAAGATTAGAAATGAGAGATGGTGATGATTTAAAGCCATTTAAAGCACAAGTAGTAAAATTTGGATCATAAGTGTTTTCATGCTCAACATCATTTTAATTTTCATTAAAAGCTTTATTTTCATCAATCAAAGCCAGCATAGATGCAGGAATAGAATCAGAGGAAATAGAATCATTTTTTAATAACTTAGAGAATTTATTATTCTCTACATTAGAAATATTCAAATTCAAAGAAGAGGTAAAACATCCTTCCCATTTTGAATATCGGTTGAATCCCTACCAACATTAGAAGCCAAAACATGCTCAACAAGATTAACCCCGATATCCAAGGAATCAACCTCAATAATAGACTTCATACCATCTTTAGGATCTAAGGCCAATTTCTGAACATAAGTAGGAATCAACTTATGGGTAGAGACAACATTTTCCTTAGGAGGAATTCATTTTTTTAAGTGGGGATGGAGAATAAAACATTTCGAATTATTGTGAGTGTGTATTTTATAGTGGGAACAAAAAATTGAAAGGTTCTCCAATTCAACATTTTGCAAATACCTGTAATTTTCAGAGCCAATCCAAACTTCCTTAGGATATTTTTTAGTTATGTCTAATTCCACAATGATCCGAGCCATAGAAGGGTGAGATTGCTCAGCAGTCACTTGATCAACTTGTAAATGCCGACAAAATAAAGCCCAATAGCAAAAAGTGCATGATAGGTAACAAAATGACTACACATATTAGGAAGAGATAACCACATAGGGATAATATGAGATTCCTCCTTAATGTCAAAGAGGGGTGACCACTTCAGCATACACTTTTGAGAATTAAAGATGAAATAAGAATGACATGATAAAACACATGAATAATCCAGATTATTAGAAAGTTTAATCAAGATTTGCTGATGGTCTCAATAAGACCAATCGAGAAGGCACCTGAAAGCCTGAGATTATGGAAAAAAGAGTGAATCTTATCCAAATTCAGACGACACAAAGTAAATTTACCAATAAGAGAAAATTCAAAGGGTTTTGCCAACTTTTCAACATCCACATTAGAACACATTATGGCTGGGAAACCTTTAAAAGATGTCAAAATTAGATTAACCAAATCAATATAGGGAGAATTCTTACCAGAGCTGCTTCCTTAAAAGATTTAGTAGAAGATGCATCATTAGGGCTGCTAATCCCCAAAATGTCGGATGCCCTAACCGAAATATCCATATCTTGAGGTGGAGCCTAATGAATCAAACTCACCATAGCCATGGTCAATGATAAAACATAACGTAAATAATCAGATGTTGTTCAAGCCTTTGAAATCGGTCAAAATCAAAGCCAAACCCACAAAAATCCCCAATCGGGGACGTGCCACCAAGACGGAATAAAAAATCTCCAGAGAATAAGAGAGCGCTTAGGGGAGGAGGGTTCCGGGTTTAGGGTTTAGAGTTTAGGGCTGTAGGTTTAGGGTTTAGGGTTTTTTTATTTATTTTTTTAAATTAAATAAACTTGTAGGTTAAGGTTTATTTGGTTTGTTTTATTTATTATTTTTTATTTAGGTTTATTATTATTTTTACTTAGTTTAGTTTATTTATTTTAGGTTTATTTATTTTAATTTTTTGTTTTGGTTTAGGTTTATGTTTAGGTTAATTTTTTAGTTTAGTTTTATTTTTATCTTATTTTTTTAGGTCTAGGTTTTATTTTTTCTTTTTAGGTTTAGGTTTAGGTTTTTATTTTATTTATTAGGTTTAGGTTTTAGGTTTTTATTTTAGGTTTATTTTTAGGTATTCTTTTTTAGTTTAGGTTTAGGTTTATTTTTAGTTTATTTTATTTTATTTAGTTTAGGTTTAGGTTTTATTTATTTTAGTTTATTTTATCTTAATTTAAGTTTAGGTTTATTTTATTTTTATTTTAGGTCTAGGTTTTTTTTGAGTTTAGGTTTGTTTATTTTTAGGCTTAGGTTTCTATTTAGTTTTTATTTTATTTTATTTTAGGTTTACTTTATTTTTATCTTAGGTTTAGTTTTTATTTTATTTAGGTTTTAGTTTTTTTAGTTTAGTTTAGGTTTTTAATTATTTTATTTTAGTTTCATTTTAGGTTTAGGTTTAGGTTTAGGTTTTAATTTATGTTTTTATTTTATTTTATTTGTCATTTAATTTTTATTTAGGTTTTATTTTATTTTTTAGGTTTTATTTAGCTTAGTTTTAGGTTTTTAGCTTTTAAAGGTTTAGGGTTTAGGGTTTAGTTTTAAGTGTTTATTTTAGGTTTATTTTTAGGTTTTCTTTTTTTGTTTTTATTTTTTATTTATAGGTTTAGGTTTAGGTTTTTATTTTATTTTTTTAGGTTTAGGTTTTAGGTTTTTATTTTTGGTTTATTTTTAGGTATTATTTTTCAATTTAGGTTTATGCTTATTTTTAGCTTATTTTATTTTATTTAGGGTTTAGGTTTTAGTTAGTTTAGTTTAGTTTATTTTAGTTTTTATGTAAGTTTAGGTTTTTTTTAGTTTAGGGTTTAAGTTTTATTTTTTATTTATTTTTTAATTTTATTTTTAGGTTTGGTTTTTCATTTAGTTTTTATTTTATTTTATTTAGGTTTTTTATTTTTTACTTTAGTTTAGGTTTTTCCTTATTTTATTTTAGTTTAGTTTGTTTTTTTTTTCTTTTTTAAGTTTGGTTTTTAGGTTTTTTTTATTTTGGTTTAGGTTTTTTTATAGGTTTTATATAGTTTAGGTTTAGGATTTTTAGCTTTTAGGGTTTAGGGTTTAGGGTTTAGGGTTTAGGGTTTAGGGTTTAGGGTTTAGGGTTTAGGGTTTAGGGTTTAGGGTTTAGGGTTTAGGGTTTAGGGTTTAGGGTTTAGGGTTTAGGGTTTAGGGTTTAGGGTTTAGGGTTTAGGGTTTAGTGTTTTTTAGGGTTTAGGGTTTAGGGTTTAGGGTTTAGGTTTTATGTCTAGGTTCAGGTTTTTAGTTTTTTTAACAAAGAACAAATTCATATTCAACATTTCTTCTTTTTGATTTCATTAACCAAGTAACACACCAAGTTTTCTAAGACACCAATGATGACATAGATAAAAATGAGCACGCATAGATAAATTGAAAACCCTAGATTACTACAACCATCTCTACTCTAAACATGCAGTTTCATAAGTAGTAGATCGGATCAACTGTTCTTCAGTTTCTCTAGTTTCCATCATAACCACTTTGGCCTCTTGAGTAGCGGGGTCCAACATATCACGATATCTCCCTCACCACCATGGGTAACCTCCATGCTTCGCATCCATAACCACTGCTTTTCAGACCACCTCCATATCCATAAGCACCTCTGAATCCCACCACCACTATGTTAGCTGCTATCTCCACCTCACTCCACAGAGCTACTGGTTGACGTTGTGTTCTAAGTCAAGTTTGCTTACTTATTCTTGGGTTTAGGTTTAGGTTTACTTTTTTTAATTTATTTGGTTATTTAGGATTATTTAAGGTTTGGGGTGTAGGGTTTAGGGTTTAGGGTTTAGTTTAATGTTTGATTTAGGGTTTAGGGTTTAGAGTTTAGTTTAGGGTGTATGATTTAGGAGTTTTAAGGTTTAGAGTTTACACTTTTAGGGTTTAGGGTTAAGTTTAGGTTTAGGGTTTTAGGATTTAGGGTTTAGGTTTTAAAGTTCGATAGTTTAGGTTTAGGTTTTAGGGTTTAGGGTTTTAGTTTAGGGGTCTTAGGGTTTAAATTTAGGGTTAGTTTGGGGTTTAGGTTTAGGGTTTAGAATTTAAGAAGTTTAGGGTTTAGGGTTTAGGGTTTAGATTTAGGATTTAGGGTTTTTTTAAGTAAATTGGTATGTTTAGTTTTATTTAGTTTATTTAGTTTATTTTTTATTTATTTTAGTTTATTTTATTTATTTTAGGTTTATTTTTTATTTTTATTTAGTTTTGTTTATTTATTTTAGTTTAGGTTTTTCATTTTACTTAATTTTTTAGGTTTAGGTTTAGGTTTAGGTTTATTTTTAGTTGAGTATTCTTTTTATTTTATATTTTAGGTTTTGGTTTTATTTTTTATTTTTAGGTTTAAATTTAGGTTTTTATTTTATTTTTTTAGGTTTAGGTTTTAGGTTTTCATTTTAGGTTTATTTTTAGGTTTTATTTTTTAGTTTAGGTTTAAGTTTTTTTTAGTTTATTTTATATTATTTAGTTTAGGTTTAGGTTTAGGTTTTATTTATTTTAGTTTAGTTTATTTTAGTTTAGGTTTAGGTTTATTTTATTTTGTTTATTTTATTTTCATTTTAGGTTTAGGTTCTTTTGTAGTTTAGGGTTTAGGTAGAATTATTTATTTATTTTTATGTTTTATTTTTAGGTTTGTTTTTAAGTTTAAGTTTTTATTTGGTTTTATTTTAAGTTTATTTAGGTTTATTTTATTTTTATTTTACGTTTAATTTTTATTTTATTTAAGTTTTTTATTCTTAGGTTTATTTTACTTTTTAGTTTATTTTGGTTTTTATTTATTTTATTTTAGTTTATTTTTATTATTTTATTTTATTTTATTTTTAGTTATAAGTTTAGGTTTAAGTTTAGGTTTTTATTTTATTTTAAACTCAAATCTTTGATATGTCATTCATCATCAAGTGTCTATGTCAATGATCTCATTGTAAAAAGTATAGAGAAGGAAGACCATCTCTTTGACTTGAGAGTAGTTTTCGAATAGTTAAGACAATTTAACCTCCAAATGAACCCCGTGAAGTGTGCATTAGGAGTGGCTTCAAGGAGATTCCTAGGGTTTATTGTCTGATACCAGGGAATCAAAATCGATCCGAAGAAGATCAAGGCCATATTAGAAATTCCACCCCCTAAAATTTTAACTCAACTCAGATCATTTCAAGGGTGGTTTTACGTCTAAATGATTTATATCCAACCTATCGGGAAGATGTCATCCATTCTCAGCACTTGCCAAAAAGGCCGCCAAGTTCAAGTGGGATGATGAGTGTGAGCATGCCTTAGAAGACATCAAGCATACCTGATGATGTCGCCGATTATAACAGCCCCTATCCCAGGCAAGCTGCTCATTCTTTACACTACTACGTTAGATGACTCCCTTGGTTTTTATTTGGCCCAAGACAATGATGAAGGGAAGAAAAATGCACTCTTCTACCTCAGCCATCGTCTAATCCCTACTGAGGCTAATTATCCAACCATTGAGATGTATTTCCTAGCTTTAATCTTTGCATCCCAAAAGTTTCATCACTACATGCATCCTCATAAAGTGAACTTAATCTCTAGTGTCAATCCACTATAGTAACTCATGCTATCCTAGCAGCGATGGTCCTTGATCCTCTCACAATTTACATTACCTCCATGGTGAAAGGACAAGCACTAGTTGATTTCATAGCACACACCCACTTCTTGACTCTTGGCAGTGATGATCTCCCAATGAATAGAACTTAGGGGATACTAGCATTCACTACTGGGAGATGTACTTTGATGGTGAGGCTTCCTCTTAAAGAGGAGAAAAACCATAATCTACTATTCCAGGAAAGGTAAGGGTAGGAATAATTCTCTTAACTCTGGACCGCAATGTGATGAGATAGTCATATTTGTCCAATCCTTGCACCAACAATGAATTTGAATATGAGGCTAATTAGGTGCAGTTATCCATTACTCTAAGCATCTAGAACATCAACATCTTTGGGATTGTCACTAATTATGAACCAAATCGTTGGTCCTATAAGGTTATAAAGCTCCATCACTACCACAAGTACACCATGGAGTTGTTGGCCCAAATCCCAGAGGTTATAATTTATAAGATTCCTCAAGGAGAGAATGTTGTAGTGTATACTTTAGCCAAACTTGTGAAGGAATTGGCATGTCCGGAGGATGAGTCCTTATCAATAAAGGTCCAAAATAGACAAGTCTTATCCCTTATTGATATTGAACTCATCAAAAAGTACTCTCTTGAAGGGGAGGTTTCCATTTCCAAAAAGGATGAGGAGTTAGATTAGAGGCAACCATTCCTGGATTACCTAAATAAAGGCAAACTACCTCAAGAAAAGTCCCAAGCCCATCAGATGAAGCAGAGAGCACTTTCCTACACTCTTGTGGATGGTGTCTTGTATTGGCGATCTTTCGATCATATGTGGTTACATTATTTAGACAATCATGAAGCCCTTAAGATCATGACCGAAGTACACTCAGGATGATGTGGAGCCAACTAATCCGGTCCGAAGATGAAAGCCAAGATCAAGAGACTAGGATACTACTAACTTTTGATGATCAAATATTACATGGATATGGCTAGGCGAGGCCACCAATGTCAAGTACATGGTGTGGTCCTACACTAACCACCCAATATTCTACATCCTACATTGCCCTCATGTCCATTTGAATGTTGGGGTACCAATATAGTGGGTCTGATTGATCCTCTTTCTTCCAAGGGTCATCAGTTCATCTTAGCTACAAGTAACCACTTTTCCAACTAGGCAATGGTGATTCTGCTTAGAGAGGTCACAGCTCAGCATGTGCTCCAATTTTTTAGGAACCATATCGTATATAGGTTAGGAGTGCCTCGATGAATTATATCTGATAATGGTAATGTATTCAAGAGCACTGAGATAAACAACTTTCACGGAGACACAACAAGATTGGAGATATTCTACCATCAACTACCGGGCAAATGCTTAGTAGAAGTCTTCAACAAAATACCATCCAATACTAAAGAAGACACTTTAACAATAAGTGATAGTGGCATGAATAGTTAGTTGAAGCCTTGTGGGATAACCGTACTACATATAGAACTCCAACTCATTCTACTCCTTTCTCCTTAGTTTGTTGGTCCAAAGCTGTTATACCATTAAAAGTATAACTCCATCACTAAGGATAGCTGTGGGTAGCAAGATCACATCAAAGCAGAATGCTGGGTTGCAATTAGAAGAGCTCAAAGGTTTTGAGGAGAGACACTTGTAGGCATTCCAAAACCTTGAGTTATACAAAGCTAAAATGATTCAAGCTCACAACAAGTTGGTTTGTCTTATATTTTTTCAAGTAGGACAACTTGTTTTAGTTCTAAGAAGACCGATTATTATGAGATGTAAGATGGGAGGCAAGTTTGAAGCCACTTGGGAAGGCCCTTTTTCCATAGAGAAGGCCTACCAAGGAGGACCTTATTAGCTTATTAATCATAAGGGAAAGTGCTCAATACTTCTAATCAATGGGATCTACTTAAAAATATTATAAATAATGCTTAAAAATAATTATCATCAATGAAAATTCCATTTTGAATTCAATCTCTTTCATGTTGAAAGTATTCTTATTTGTGAATCTGCCATGATGTGTTTATGGTAGGTGTAAAGAACCTAAGCGGCATCCTATCTTTCATCGACACAACACGAAGACAAACTACACAAACAAACATAGAAAATAAACACATATCTTTTGTCTTGGGCTACTCTGAGTTAATATAACGCCCCCAGTGGCACTCACTTAGTAGCTGCCCTAGGTCGGGCTGACATGCTACCCTACTAGTGTGTCACCCTAGTGGTCTTCTTGCTTTGGAGGATGTAAGTCTGCTATGCTTTCCTTCCTTACTTGGCCACTGCACATTGATGAGCACCTTGTTAGTTTGGTAGGCCTTCTTGGCCGGTAAGCTACCTCATGTTGGCTTCATTTAAGAGGATGTGAGTCTTCTCTTTCTTCTTGGATTAGCCTTTGTGTACTAAGCGGGTATATTTGAGGTTTAGGATAAGTCCCCTAATAGCTCCTTTCCTCGACTACTTTAAGTGCAGACCTCCCGGGGCTCCCACTAGTAGTCACTCAAGGTAGTATCATCCTCCTAATGATAGACTATCGATGATCGGTTTAAAAAAGTTGTACGCCTACCTGCTTTATTTCGAGGTTGATCGTTGCACACCAACCGACACCTTGAGTTTCTTGGTTCTCATTATGCTGATGGATACACCACTCATGCTAACGGATACACCTTAGGTTAGTTGGTTCTCACACCCCAAGATACACCACTCATAACAAATTTAAGTCTATTATGCTTTCTCCTTAACTTGGCCACCTTACACCCTTTCCAGGCTTAGGATAAGCAGTACACCTCCCCTATATTTGGATCACGTGCTTTGCAGCCCCATTTAGACACTACCATGGTTACTATCGGTTTCGACAATTCCCCTTTCCTAGTAACCACTCTTATGGTTGGAGATTCCGTCCTGTAGATGTACTGATTCTCCCTAGGTCCAGTAAATCTGAGATAGGTCAAAGCCAACATAAGCCTTTTACAGTGTGGTCCCTCGCGCACCAACAGGGTCCATGAAATTATATAAACAAAATATATATTCACTTGTGGATTAGGAGGACACCCTTAGTGGTACCTTTTCCTAAGAAAGTGTCTTATCTTTAGGGCAGTGTCAGCAAAATGCCCTATAGGAATCACTTGACTACTCTTGAGTTGATATAAGTTCCTTGTTGAATTCACTCAGTAGTCACCCCTAAGTCGAATTTAATTTGTTGTGCTACCAATAGGTCACCCTAGCGGTTGTTCCTAAATTTAGAAGATGTAAGTCTACTATGCCTTCTTTCTAGCACAGTCATTGCACATTGAAAGGCAACCCCTAAGGTTGGCTAGCTCTACCCCATGACCAGTAGGCTATCCCTTTGGATTTGTAAAGTTGAGATAGGACAAGTTTGATATAGCCCCTTTAGTGGGTCCATGCACCATGGTCCATAAATTAAATCTATCAAATTTGGTGAGTTCACATCCCGAGATATGCCCTCAATTCGAAACTAAACTAAGCCAAACAAACCATATCAAATCACATGAAATTATAATAAAATTAATCTTCACTACTTTTGAGTTCACATAAGTCCCTAGCGACATTCACTCAGTAGTCTCCCAAGGTTAGGTTTGATTTTTTGTGCATTTAACAGGTCACCCCAGTGGTTATTCCTCAATTTGGAAGATGTAGGTGTGCCTTCTTCCCAACACAACATCGAAGGCAACCCCTTGGCTAGCTTTATCCCATGTCATCTATCCCTTTGGATTTGTAAATGATAGGTCAAGGCTAGTATAGCCACTTCTCGATGGGTCCATCACACACGGTCCATACATTTAACTTCAGTTAAATTAAACCATTCGATTTTCCCTAGAGTTAAATCACACTCTTCTCGTAGTGGAACTCTAAATCAAATATCAACATGTCAAAACAAACAAATCAAATTCAAAACCAACTTCCCGGTGGAGCCAAATTAAACCAACTCCCTAGTAGAGTCTAAATCAAAGAAATCAACCAAACTCTTATCCTCGAGATATATCTCCGAACAAATCAATGAAATCAAACTCAAATCTCAATCCCTAATGGATAGCCCCACTGCTTCCTTAGTGGAAGGTTCATATCCCAGAGACTCAAGCACATATCTCTATCTAGCAGATATGCCTCCACATCAATTAAAAATAAATTAAAGTTATTCATTCGTAATCCCTGGATTATAGATTCTTATCCAACAGAACTTCTTTCCATAAATTAAATCAAAGTCAAACCTTATCCCCATCATATTTTCTTCTTCTATGCCGACCAGACCCTCACATGTCATTTCCAATGCATGTGTGATCCTTTAGCAAATCTCCCTCCATGTCCTTGACATGGAATTCTCATCAAATCTTATTTCTTCTCTTATGCACACCTTTAATACTTCAACCCAAAGCCTAATAATGTATTCATTCAAATTACATCATCTTAACATTGTAATCAATATTTTATGATTTGTGATGGTGCAAGCTCAAACTAACTATACAATATCATGCTGAACATATTAAAGTGTGAATTAACACACTATATTATATTATAATATATGATGTTATATAATAATTTTCTATAATATAATATATTATCTAACATTACACCTCATTAGAATCACATAAAATAAAAAAATAACAAAATTTTCTCAAAATATAAATAATGTTCATTTTTTGGATGTAAAATTATTTTTTTTTATTAGAAATGGTGCAAAATAGCATAATTTTGGTGTTGCTTCTTGGTGTGTGCCATGAATTTGGCCAAATTCTATCTCAACCTTCAATTTATCTTACATTACACCTTAAAATGAATCACTTTAAGCAAAAATTATAAAATTTGGTTGAAAAATGAACAATTATTTTAGAAAGAAAATTCCATTCTTTTGATTAAATGACACACCACCAATGATGTTCCCTCCTTACCTTAAATTTTGCCAAATCCCATCATCTCAACCTATAAATCAATATTTTTATGAATTGTACTAGCATAAACTCTACTACATCATACTATAACAAACTAAAAAAATGCTAAACAATAAGTAGTAATACACAATAGTATGCTATAATGCATGATGCTACATTACGTTATGGAATCATATATAATAATACACTATAACATATTGTATTATATTATACTGCATATCACATCATAAGGGATTGCTTAAGATAAAAAAATCATAATATTAGTCTAAATAATAAAAAAACTATATATTTTAGTCGTATTACTTACATATTCTAAATTGAAACAATATATTATGATGCCATGCTCTACCTATTATGAATTTAGCCAAATTCAACCATTTTAAATTCTAAATCAACATTTTCATAAATAATAATGCTATAGGCTTTGCATGATTGTAAAATACTAAAAGATATTAAAATGCGTAAAAACATATAATATTTATTTTGAACAAAAAATCTTACTTTTAGACTACATGTGGCGTAGCACACCTTTGGTTCTACAACCTAATTCCCACTTCAAATTTAACAAATTTCATCATTTGATTTATTAAATCAATATTTTATGATTTATATTAATATAGTCTATAGGGAAAAATACCATAATATACTAAAACATTTCAAAACATCTTCTAACATCCAAAAACACATTACTACATGCTCAAATATACAATTCAACATTATCCCAAATATATGGTATTATAATATGATTTAGGGTTAGGGTTTAAGGTATTAAATTCTCTAATAGTCAAGGAAAACTCTTGAAGACTTGAAGACTATTTTATGTTAAGAATTCATTCTTTCAATCTACTCCTAATAACATCTTTATTCAAGGTTTAGGGTTTAGGGTTTAAGGTCTAGGGTTTAGATTTTAGGGTTGTAGGTTTTAAGGTTTAGGGTTTATGGTTCTAGGGTTTAAAATTTAAGGTTTAGGGTTTAATGTTTAAGGTTTAGGGTTTAAGTTTTAGGGTTTAGTGTTTAGGTTTACTGTTTAAGGTTTATAGTTTTTTAGGTTTAAGTTTGAGGGTTTAGGGTTTAGGGTTTAGGGTTTAGGGTTTTGGTTTTAGGGTTAGGGTTTAGTTTTAATTTAGGGTTTATGGTTTAAGATTTATTTATTTTAACAGAGAACAAATTTAGATTCAATATTTCTTCTTTTCGATTTAATCAACCAAGTAGCACCCCAAGTTTTCTAAGACAAAAGTGATGACATAGATAAAAAATGACCACCCATAGAGCTAATCAAAAACCCTAGAAAAAGACATAGTTCCATAAGAAATAGATCGGATCGGCCATTCTTTTTAGTTCTAGTCCCAGAAGCACCTCACCCTCAGTAGGATTTGCCATCATATCATTGGCACCAACACAACTGTAACCTCTATCGCTCCTCCTGCCTCCATAACCACCACTACTCCGACCACCACCTCAATATCCAATAGCACCTCCAGATCCCCCACCACCACTACGATAACCATCACCTCTACCTTCGCCTCGATCGCCAGACTTGGATTGAGCCTAGTTGACGATGATGTTCCTACCATCAAGGTTCTGCCCATTCTTAGGGTTTAAGGTTAGTTTAGGGTTTAGGGTTTATGGTTTAGGGTTGTAGGTTTTAGAGTTTAAGGTTAAAGGTTTAAGATTTAGGGTTAGTTTAGGGTTTAGGGTTTTTTAGGGTTTAAAGTTTAGGGTTTAGGGTTTAGGGCTTAGGGTTTAGGATTTACAGTTTAGGGCTTAGGGTTAAGAATTTACGGTTTAGGGTTTAGGGTTTCTTAAAAAAAAATTAAGTAAACCTAGAGGTTTAGGTTTATTTAGTTTATTTTTAGTTATTTTAGTTTATTTTATTTATCTTTACTTAGGTTTATTTTTTATTTTTATTTAATTTAGTTTATTTATTTTAGGTTTATTTATTTTAGTTTAGGTTATTTATTTTAGTTTATTTTTTAGGCTTAATTTTAGGTTTATGCTTATTTTTACTTTAGTTTTATTTTTATTTTATTTTTAGGTTTAGGTTTTATTTTTTTAATTTTAGGTTTATGTTTAGGTTTTTATTTTATTTTTTTGGTTTAGGTTTTAGGTTTTATTTTTTACCTTAGGTTTAGCTTCATTTTTAGTTTATTTTATTTTATTTAGTTTATTCTTTAGGTTTAGTTTATTTTAGGTTTAGGTTTAGGTTTTATTTATTTTAGTTAGTTTATTTTAGTTTAGGTTTAGGTTTATTTTATTTTATTTATTTTAGTTTAGGTTTAGGTTTATTTTATTTTTTTTACTTTAGGTTTAGTTTTTTTTAGTTAAAGGTTTAGGTTTTATATTTTATTTATTTTTAAGTTTTATTTTTATGTTTATTTTTCAGGTTTAGTTTTTTAATTAGTCTTTATTTTATTTTATTTTTGGTTTATTTTATTTTTATTTTATGTTTACTTTTTATTTTATGAGGGTTTTTAATTTTTAGGTTTATTCTATTTTTTAGCTCAGTTTAGATTTGTACTTATTTTATTTTATTTTAGTTTTTATTATTTTTTTTATTTTTTTATGTTTATGTTTATGTTTAGGTTTAGATTTTTATTATTTTATTTTATTATTTTATGTAGGTTTAGATTTTTTATTTTTCATTTAGGTTTGATTTAGTTTAGGTATAGGTTTTTAGTGTTTAGGGTTTAGGGTTTAGGGTTTAGGGTTTGAGGTTTAGGGTTTAGGGTTTAGAGTTATAAGTTTTACAATTTAAGGTTTAGGCTTTAGGGTTTAGGGTTTTAGGGTTTAGGGTTTAGGGTTTAGGTTTTAGGGTTTGTATTTATATGGTTCGTGGTTAGGTTTTGTGTTTAGGGTTTTTTTTAATTTTTTGATTTTTTGACTTTTTGATTTTTTTTTAAATTAAGTAAACTTGTAGGCTTACGTTTATTTACTTTATTTCTTATTTATTTTGGTTTATTTTATTTTTTATTTTTATTTAATTTAGTTTATTTATTTTAGGTTTATTTACTGTAGTTTAGGTTTTCTATTTTAGTTTATTTTTTTTAGGTTTAGGTTTAGGTCTATTTTTTAGTTTGGTTTTATTTTTATTTTATTTTTTAGGTTTAAGTTTTATTTCTTATTTTTTTGTTTAGGTTTCGGTTTTTATTTTAATTTTTTAGGTTTAGGTTTTAGGTTTTTATTTTAGGTTTATTTTTAGGTTTTATTTTTTAGTTTTGGTTTAGGTTTACTTTTAGTTTATTTTATTTTATTTAGGGTTTAGGTTTAGGTTTAGTTTATTTTAGGTTTAGGTTTAGGTTTTATTTATTTTAGTTTAGTTTATATAGTTTAGGTTTAGCTTTATTTTATTATTTATTTTAGGTTTAGGTTTTTTTTTAATTTAGGGTGTAGGTTTTATTTTTATTTTTTTTAAGTTTTATTCTTAGGTTTATTTTTTAGGTTTAGGTTTCTATTTAGTTTTTAGTTTATTTTATTTAGGTTTATTTTATTTCTATTTTAGGATTAGTTCTTATTTTATTTAGGTTTTTATTTTTTACTTTAGTTTAGGTTTAAATTTATTATTTTATTTTATTTTTAAGTTTAGGTTTAGGTTTAGGTTTTAGTTTAGGTTTTTATTTTATTTTATTTTTTAATTTTATTTTAGTTTAGGCTTTTTAATTTATTATTTTAAGGTTTTAATTAGTTTATGTTTAAGTTTTTTAGCCGTAGGGTTTAGGATTTAGTTTAGGTTTATGGTCTGAGGTTTATTTGGGGTTTAGGATTTAGGGTTGTGGGTTTAGGGTTAGGGTTTAGTGTTTAGGGTTAAGGGTTTAGTCTTTAGGTTTTAGGGTTTAGGGTTTAGGGTTTTTAAGGTTTATGGTTTAGGGTTTAGGTTTTAGGCATAGGGATTAGGTTTTAGTTTAGGGTTTAAGGTTTTTGGTTTTTTTTAATAGAGAATAAATTCAAATTCAATAGTTCTTCTTTTTGATTTCATCAACCATGTAACATACCAGGTTTTCTAAGATACATGGGAAAATATAGATAAAAAATGAGCATGCTTAAATCAAAAACCCTAGATAACTAGAACCATCTCTTCTATAAAGGCACAGTTCTATAAGCAATAGATTAGATCGGCCATTCTTCAGTTTCTCCAGTTCCCATCAAAACCACCCCGACCTCTCGAGTAGTGGGATCCACCATCATATCCCTGATCTCTCCCTCACCACCACCATGGCTGTAACCTAGGCCGCTCCTCTTGCCTCCGAAACCACCACTGCTTTGACCACCACCTCAATATCAACCAGCATCTCAAGATCCACCATCACCACAGTGAAAACTGTTGCCACCGCCTTCACCTCTAGTGCTAGATTTAGATTGAGCCTAGTTAACAATGATGTTCCTATCATCAAGGTTATTCCCATTCTTAGGGTTTAGAGTTTAGGATTTAGGTTGATTTCTTAATTTATTTAGTTTCTTTAGGTTTAGGTTTAAGGTTTGGGGTTTAGGGTTAGGGTTTATGGTTTAGGGTTTATGGTTTACGGTTTACGGTTTAGGGTTTTAAGGTTTATGCCTTTAGGGTTTAGGGTTTAGGGTTAGGGTTTATGATTTAGGGATTGGGGTTTAGTGGTTAGGCATTAGGGTTTAGGGTTTTAAGGGTTTAGGGTTACGAGTTTATGGTTTTTTAAGGTTTAGGGTTTAGGGTTTAAGTTTTTTTAGGTTTAAGGTTGTAGGTTTTGGGTTTAGGGTTTAGGGTTAGTTTTATGGTCTAGGGCTAAGTGTTTAGGGTTTAAGATTTTGGGTTTAGGGTTTAGGGTTGTTATTTTAAAAAAAATTAAGTAAACTAATAGGTTTAGGTTTATTTAGTTTATTTTTATTTATTTTATTTATTTTATTTTTTATTTTTACTTAGGTTTATTTTTTATTTTTACTTTTTTTATTTTATTTACTTTAGGTTTATTTATTTTAGTTTAGTTTTTTTATTTTAATTTATTTTTTAGGTTAAGGTTTATGTTTAGTTTTATGATTTTAGTTTAGTTATTTTTTATTTTATTTTAGGTTTAGGTTTTATTTTAACTTTAGGTATAGGTTTTTATTTTATTTTATAGGTTTTGGTTTTTTTTAGGTTTATTTTTAGGTTTATGTTTTGTTTAGGTTCAGTTTAGTTTATTTTATTTTATTTAGTTTAGGGTTTAGGTTTAGGGTTTAGATTTAGGTTTATTTTATTTTATTTTATTTTTAGTTTGGGTTTAAGTTTATTTTATTTTGTTTAGTTTAGGTTTACGTTTCTTTTAGTTTATGGTTTAGGTTTTATTTTTTATTTAAATTTAGGTTTTATTTGTAGGTTTATTTTTTGTCTGGTTTTATTTAGTTTTATTTTTTTTATTTTAAGTTTATTTTATTTTATTTTATGTTTATTTTTATTTTATTTAGGTTTTATTTTTTAGGTTTTATTTTTAGTTTAGTTTAGTTTTTATTTTTTATTTTATTTTAATTTTACTTTAGGTTTAGGTTTTGGTTTAGGTTTAGGTTTAGGTTCATGTTTAGGTTTTAGTTTTAGTTTTTATTTTATTTTATTATTTTATTTTATTTACATTTAGGTTTCTTTTATTTATTTCATTTTTAGGTTTTATTTTGTTTATGATTAGGTTTTTAGGCTTTTAGGTTTTTAGGTTTTAGGGTTTAGGGTTTAGGATTTGGGGTTTAGCATTTTGGATTTAGGATTTGGGGTTTAATGTTTAGGGATTAGGGTTGTAACTTTTAGGGTTTAGGGTTCAGGATGGTTTAGGTTTAGGTTTGGGTAGGGTTTTAGGTTTGGGGTTTAGGGTTTAGGGTTTGGGTTTAGGGTTTAGGGTAGTGTTAGGTCAGGTAGAGTTCAGTGGTTTAGGAGTTTGGGTTTGGGAGGTTTTTTTTTTTTTTTTAATTTTGTTATTTTAAAAAAAACAACTAAACCAGAGGTTTAGTTTATTTAGTTTATTTGGTTTTATTTTTTTTATTTTATTTTTATTTAATTATTTTATTTAGTTTAGTTTATTTATTTTTGGTTTATTTATTTTAGTTTTGATTTTAATTTTAGTTTATTTTAGGTTTAGGTTTAGTTTAGTTTTTATTTATTTATTTAGTTTTATTTTTTTATTTTAGTTTAGGTATTATTTCTTATTTTTAGGTTTAGGTTTAGGTTTTTTTTTTAGGTTTAGGTTTTAGGATTTTACTTTAGGTTTATTTTTAGGATTTATTTTTTAGTTTATGTTTAGGTTTAATTTTAGTTTATTTTATTTTATTCAGTGTTTAAGTTTAGGTTTAGGTTTAGTTTATTTTATGTTTAAGTTAAGGTTTTTTTAATTTTAGTTTAAATTATTATAGTTTGGGTTTAGGTTAATTTTATTTTTATTTAGGTTTAGGTTTTTTTTTAGTTTAGGGTTTAGGTTTTATTATTAAATCTTATTTTTATGTTTGGATTTTTATTTGGTATTAAATTTGTTTATTTTTATTTTAGGTTTAGTTTTATTTTATTTAGGTTTTTTATTTTTTTTCACTTTATTTTAGATTTTTTCTTTATTTTATTTTAATTTAGGTTTTTTTTAATTTTATTTTCTTTTTAGGTTTAAGTTTAGGTTTTTATTTTATTTTATTTTATTATTTTATTTTAGCATAGGTTTTTTTATTTATTTTATTTTTAGGTTGTATTTAGTTTAGGTTTAGGGTTTTAGCTTTTAGGGTTTAGGGTTTAAGGTTTATTGAGGGTTTAGGGTTTAGGGTTTAGGTTTTAAGGTTAAGTGTTTTAGGGTTTAGGGTTTAGGGTTTTTAGGGTTTAAGGTTTAGGGTTTAGGTTGTAGTTCTAGGGTTCAAGTTTTAGTTTAGGGTTTAGGGTTTAGGGTTTTGATTTTTTTAATAGAGAATAAATTCATATTCAAAATTTATTCTTTTCGATTTCATCAGCCAAGTAACACACCATGTTTTCTAAGACATAAATGACAACATAGATAAAAAATGAGCATGCATAGATCAATTCAAAAAATCTAGATAACTAGAACCATCTTTAATATAAAGACATAATTTCATAAGCGTAAGATCGATCTAGTTCTTTAATTTCTCCGCCCCATCAAAGCCACCCCAGCCTCTCCGAGATCGCCATCATATCCCAGATCTCTCCCTCCGCCACCACCATGGCTGTAGCCTCTGTTGCTCCTCCTCCTCCATAACAACCGCTGCTTTAGGTTTATGTTTTTTTTAGTTCAGGGTTTAGGTTTTATTTATTATTTATTTTTAGGTTTAATTTTTTATTTAGTTTTTATTTTATCTTATTTTAGGTTAATTTTATTTTCATTTTTGGTTTGGTTTTTATTTTATTTAGGTTTTTTATTTTTTTAGTTTAGTTTAGGTTTTAATTTATTTTATTTTAGCTAAGTTTTTATTTTTTTATTTTCTTTTTAGGTTTAGGTTTAGGTTTAGTATTTTAGGTTTTTAGTTTATATTTTATTTTATTTTTCTTATTTTATTTTCGTTTAGATTTTCTTTTTATTTTAGGTTTTAAGGTTTAGAGTTTAGGGTTTGGGATGATGGCATTTGGTTTAGGGTTTTGAATTTGGTTTAGGGTTTAGAGTTTTTAGGGTGGGTAGTTTAGGGTTTAGGGTTTAGGGTTTAGGTTTGAGGGTCCAGGGTTTATGGTTTTGGGGTTTGGGTTTAGGGTTTAGGGTTTAAGGTTTAGGTTTTAGGTTTAAGGATCAGGTTTTAGTTGACGATTTAAGGTTTTTGATTTTTCTTTAACCGAGAATAAATTCATAGTTACAACATTTCTTCTCTTATTTAATTAGTTTATTTAGTTTATTTTTTATTTATTTTATTTTATTTTTATTTTTATTTTTATTTATGTTTATTTTTAATTTTTATTTAGTTTAGTTTATTTATTTTAAGTTTCTTTACTTTAGTCTTGGTTTTCTATTTTAGTTTATTTTTTTAGATCAGGTTTAGGTTTAAGTTTATTTTTTAGTTGAGTTTTATTTTGATTTTATTTATTTGGTTTATGTTTTATTTTGTATATTATGTGTATGTTTAGGTTTTTATTTTAGGTTTGTTTTTTGGTTTATTTTTTTAATTTAGTTTTAGGTTTATTTTAATTTAATTTATTATATTTAGTTTATGGTTTAGGTTTATGTTTTGATTTTATTTATTTTAGTTTGGTTTATTTTAGTTTAGGTTTAGGTTTATTTTATTTTGTTTATTTTATTATTTTTTAGGTTTAGGTTTTTTTAGTTTAGGGTGTTATTTTAGGTTGATTTTAGGTTTAGATTTTTTATTTAGTTTTATTTTCTTTATTTTAGGTTTAATTTTATTTTAGGCTTAGTTTTTTTTATTATTTATGTTTTATTTTATTTTATTTAGATTATATTTATTTTATTTTGATTAAGTTTTATTTTTTATTTTATTTTTTTTTGGGTTTAGGTTTATGTTTTAGTTTATGTTTATTTTATTATTTCTAATTTTATTTTGGTTTAAGATTTTTTTGGTTTTAATTAGTTTAGGTTTAGGTTTTAGCTTTTTTAGGGTTTAGGGTTTAGGTTTTTTATGGTTTAGGTAGGGTTTTATTGGGTTTAGGGGTTAGGGTTTAGCATTTAGGGTTTAGGTTGAGGGTTTTGGGTTTTTGGGTTTGGGTGGGGGTTTTAGGTTTAGGGTTTAGGGTTTAGGTTTATGTTTTAGGTTTAGGTTTTAGTTTAGGGCTTAGGGTTTGGTTTTTTTTTGAAACAAATCAGATTTACAACATTTCTTCTTTTTAATTAGTTAATTTAGTTTATTTTATTTATTTTGTTTATTTTATTTTATTTATTTTAGTCTATTTTATTTTTTTTATTTTCTTTATGTTATTTTTTTTTATTTAGTTTAGTTTATTTATTTTAGTTTATTTTATTTAAGTTTTTTTATTTTAGTGTAGGTTTTCATTTTAGTTTTTTTGGATTAGGTTTAGGTTCGTTATTTTTTACTGAGTTTTATTTTAATTTTAATTTTAGGTTTAATTTTATTTTATATTTTATATTTATGTTTAATTTTTTATTTTATTTTTGTAGGTTTAGGTTTTAAGTTTTTATTTTAGGTTTACATTTAGGTTTTGTTTTTTTATTTAGGTTTAAGTTTATTTTTAATTCTTTTATTTTATTTAGTTTAGGCTTAGGTTTATTTTATTTTATTTAGTTTATTTTCATTTTAGGATTAACTTTTTTTTTTAGTTTAGGTTTAGGTTTTATTTTTTGGTTTTCTTTTTATGTTTAAGCTTTTATTTAGCTTTTATTTTATTCCATTTTAGGTTTATTTTAGGTTTATTTTATTTTTATTTTATGTTTTATTTTTATTTTATTTAGGTTTTTACTCTTAAGTTAATTTTATTTTTTAGTTTAATTTAGATTTTTATTTATTTTATTTAGTTTATTTTATTTTACTTTTAGGTTTAGGTTTATGTTTTAGTTTAGGTTGTTATTTGATTTTATTTATTTTATTGTTATGTTTTTAGATTTTTAGGGTTCAAGATCCATGATTTAGGGTGGGGTTTAAGGTTTAGGTTTTTAGGTTTAGGGTTTAGGTTTAGGGTGGAGTTTAGGTTTAGGGTGGTGGAGGGTAGGGTTTGGTAGGGTTTGGTCCATGGTTTAGTAGATAGTGGTTTAGGAGAGTTTAGTAGGATTTTTTTGGGTTTTTTTAAATTTTTTTATTGTTTTATTATTTTTAAATTAAGTAAACTAGTAGGTTTTGGTTTATTTAGTATTATTTTTTATTTATTTTACTTTATTTTGATTTAGATTTATTTTTATTTTTATTTAGTTAAGTTTATTTATTTTTGTTTTATTTATTTTATTTTAGGTTTTTTTAATTTTATTTGTTTTTTAGGTTTAGGTTTAGGTTTATGTTTATGTTTATTTTTTAGTTTAGTTTTATTTTTATTTTATTTTTAGGATTATGTTTTATTTTTTTATTTTATTTTTTAGGTTTAGTTTTTATTTTATTTTTTTAGGCTTTAGCTTTTATGTTTTTATTTTAGGTTTATTATAGGTTTTATTTTAGTTTAGGTTTAGGTTTATTTTATTTTATTTTATTTTAGTTTAGGTTTAGGTTTTATTTATTTTAGTTTAGTTTATTTTATTTTAGCTTTGCTTTATTTTTATTTTATTTCAAGTTAAGGTTTTTTTTTTAGTTTGGTTTTATTTTTTTTTGTTTATTTTTTAGGTTTTATTTTAGGTTTTATTTAGTTTTATTTTATTTTATTTTAGGTCTTTTATTTGTATTTCAGGTTTAGTTTTTATTTTATTTAGGTTTTTTATTCTTACGTTTATTTTGTTTTTTTAGTTTAGTTTAGGTTTATTTTTAGTTTATTTTATTTTATTTAGTTTAGGGTTTAGGTTAAGTTTAGTTTAGGTTTAGGTTTAGGTTTTATTTATTTTAGTTTAGTTTATTTTAGTTTATGATTAGGTTTATTTTCTTTTCTTTATTTTAAGTATAGGTTTTATTTCATTTAGGGTTTGAGTTTTATTTTTATTTATTTTTAAGTTTTATTTTTACGTTTATTTTTTTATTTAGGTTTTTAATTACTTTTTATTTTATTTTATTTTAGGTTTATTTTATTTTTATTTTATGTTTGGTTTTATTTTATTTGGGTTTATTGTTTAGGTTTTTTATTTTAAATTTAGTTTAGATTTTATTTATTTTATTTTATTTTTAGTTTTATTTTTATTTTATTTTATTTTTTAAATTTAGGTTTAGGTTTAGGTTTTAGTGTTGGTTTTTATTTTATTTTATTTTAATTATTTTATTTAGGTTTAGGCTTTTTTTATTTTTAGGTTTTATTTAGTTTAGATTTATATTTTTAGGTTTTTAGGGATTAGGGTTAGTGGTTTAGGGATTAAGACTTAGTGTTTAGGGTTTAGGGTTTAGGGTTTGGGGTTTAGGGTTTATTGTTTAGGGTTGTATATTTTACGGTTTAGGGTTTAGGATTAGGGTATTTTTCCAAAATTTTTTTTGAATTCAGTAAACTTGTAGGTTTAGGGTTATTTAGTTTATTTTTTTATTTTGATTTAGGTTTATTTTTATTTTTAGTTAGTATAGATTATTTATTTTATGTTTATTTATTTTAGCTTAAGTTTTTATTTTAGTTTATTGTTTAGGTTTAGCTTTAGGTTTAGGTTTAATTTTTAGTTAAGTTTTTTTAATTTAGATTTTAGGTTTTATTTTATTTTTTATGTTTAAGTTTAGGTTTTTTATTTTATTTTTTACTTGGTTTTAGGTTTTTTATTTTAGGTTTATTTTTAGGTTTTATTTTTTAGTTTAAGTTTATTTTTAATTTATTTCTAGTTTTATTTTTTATTTTAGGTTTATTTATTTTAGTTTAGGTTTCTTATTTTAGTTTATTTTTCAGGTTTAGGTTTAGGTTTTGGTTTAGGTTTTACTTTAGTTTTAATTTTTTGTCTTAAGTTTAGGTTTTATTTTTTTAATTTTAGGTTTTGGTTTAGTTTAGGTTTTTTTAGGTTTTATTTTAGGTTTATTTTTTTTTAAATTTTATTATTTATTTTTAGCTTAGTTTTATTTTTAGTTATTTATTTATTTTAGTTTAGGTCTAGGTTTAGGTTTAGGTTTTATTTATTTTAGTTTATTTTATTTTAATTTTGGTTTAGGTTTATTTTATTTTAGGTTTATTTTTTTTAGTTTATGGTTTTCGTTTTATTTTAGGTTTAGGTTTTATTTATTTAGTTTAGGTTTTGGTTGAGGTTTAGTTTATTTTAAGTTTAGGTTTAGGTTTTATTTATTTTATTTTAGTTTATTTTAGTTTAAGTTTAGGTTTAGGTTTTTTTTAGTTTAAGGTTTATGTTATATTATTTATTTATTTTTAGGTTATATTTTAAGTTTATTATTTAGGTTTAGACTTTTATTTAGTTTTATTTTATTCTATTTTTTAGGTTAATTTTATTTTATTTTAGGTTTTGTTTTATTTTATGTAGGCTTTATATTTTTTTAATTTTGTTTAGGTTTTTATTTATTTTATTTTATTTTAGTTTTAATTTTAAATTTTATTTTTTTATATTTAGGTTTAGGTTTAGGTTTAGGTTTTAGTTTATGTTTTTATTTTATTTTGGTTTAATTTTTTTATTTATTTTATTTTTAGGTTTTATTTAGTTTAGGTTTAGGTTTTTAGCTCTTTAGGGTTTAGGTTTTAGGGTTTAAAAATTTAGGGTTTAGGGTTTAAGGTTTAGGGTCGAGGATTTTTGGGGTTTAGAGTTTAGGGTTTAGGGTTTAGGGTTTAGGTTTTAGTTTTAGGGTTCAAGTTTTAATTTAGGGTTTTTAATTTTTTTTTTAATAGAGAAAAAATTCTGATTTACAACATTTCTTCTTCTTTTTTAATTAGTTAATTTAGTTTATTTTTTATATATTTTTATTTATTTTATTTATTATTTATTTTAGTCTATTTTATTTTTTATTTTTCTGTATGTTTATTTTTTTATTTAGTTTAGTTTATTTATTTTTAATTTATTTATTTTAGTCTAAGTTTTTTATTTTAGTGTAGGTTATTCATTTTAGTTTTTTTTTTGGATTAGGTTTAGGTTACATTTATTTTTTAGCTGAGTTTTATTTTAATTTTAATTTTTAGGTTTAATTTTATTTTATATTTTATATTTATGTTTAATTTTTTATTTTATTTTTTAGGTTTAGGTTTTAAGTTTTTTTTTAGGTTTTATTTTTTTATTTAGGTTTAAGTTTATTTTTAATTCTTTTATTTTATTTAGTTTAGGGTTAAGGTTATGGTTTAAGTTTTATTTAATTTAGTTTAGTTTATTTTAGTTTAGGTTTAGGTTTATTTTATTTTATTTAGTTTATTTTCATTTTAGGATTAACTTTTTTTTTTTAGTTTAGGTTTAGGTTTTATTTTTGGTTTTCTTTTATGTTTAAGCTTTATTTAGTTTTATTTTATTCCATTTTAGGTTTATTTTAGGTTTATTTAATTTTATTTTATTTTTTATTTTATTTTATTTAGGTTTTTTTATCTTAATTTTATTTTTTAGTTTAATTTAGATTTTTATTTATTTTTTTAGTTTATTTTATTTTACTTTTAGGTTTAGGTTTATGTTTTAGTTTAGGTTGTTATTTGATTTTATTTATTTTATTTTTATGTTTTCAAATTTTTAGGGTTCAAGATCTATGATTTAGGGTTTGGGGTTTAAGGTTTAGGGTGGTTAGGGTAGGTTGGGTTAGGGTTTAGGGTTTAGGATTTGTGGTTTAGGGTTTAGGGTTTTAGGGTCATGGTTTTAGTGCCAGGATTTAGGGTTTAGGTTGTACTTAGGGTCAGTTTAGGTTTTGGGTTAGGGTTTTAAATTTTTTAATTTTTTTATTATTTATTTTAAATTAAGTAAACTAGTAGGTTTAGGTTTATTTAGTATTATTTTTTATTTATTTTACATTATTTTGATTTAGGTTTATTTTTATTTTTATTTAGTTTAGTTTATTTATTTTTGTTTTATTTATTTTAGTTTAGGTTTTATATTTTTATTTTTTTTAGGTTTAGGTTTAGGAATAGGTTTATGTTTATTTTTTAGTATAGTTTTATTTTAATTTTATTTTTTAGGATTAGGTTTTATTTTTTATTTTATTTTTAGGTTTAGTTTTTTATTTTATTTTTTTAGGTTTAGCTTTTATGTTTTTATTTTAGGTTTATTATAGGTTTTATTTTTTTAATTTAGGTTTAGGTTTATTTTTAATTTATTTTATTTTTTTAGTTTAGGTTTAGGTTTAGGTTTAGATTTTATTTATTTTAGTTTAGTTTATTTTAGCTTTATTTTATTTTTATTTCAAGTTAAGGTTTTTTTTTTTTTGAGTTTAGGGTTTTGGTTTTATTTTTTGTTTATTTTTTAGGTTTTTTTTAGATTTAGGTTTTTATTTAGTTTTTATTTTATTTTATATTAGGTTTCTTTTATTTGTATTTCATGTTTAGCTTTTATTTTATTTAGTTTTTTTATTCTTACATTTATTTTGTTTTTTTAGTTTAGTTTAGGCTTATTTTTAGTGTATTTTATTTTATTTAGTTTAGGGTTTATGTTAAGTTTAGTTTAGGTTTAGGTTTAGGTTTTATTTATTTTAGTTAAGCTTATTTTAGTTTATGATTAGGTTTATCTTCTTTCTTTATTTTAGGTATATTTTTCGTTTAGGGTTTGAGTTTTATTTTTTATTTATTTTTGGTTTTATTTTACATTTATTTTATTTAGGTTTTAATTACTTTTTATTTTGTTTTATTTTAGGTTTATTTTATTTTTATTTTATGTTTAGTTTTTATTTTATTTGGGTTTATTATTTTTAGGTTTTTTATTTTTAAATTTAGTTTAGATTTTTATTTATTTATTTTAGTTTAGTTTTTATTTTTATTTTATTTTATTTTTAAGTAGGTTTAGGTTTAGGTTTTAGTGTAGGTTTTTATTTTATTTTATTTTAATTATTTTATTTAGGTTTAGGCTTTTTTATTTTTTTTATTCTTAGGTTTTATTTAGTTTAGATTTAGATTTTTAGGTTTTTAGGGTTTAGGGTTAATGTTTTTGGGATTAGGACTTAGTGTTTAGGGTTTAGGGTTTAGGGTTTGGGGTTTAGGGTTTATTGTTTAGGGTTGTATATTTTATGGTTTAGGGTTTAGGATTAGGGTTTTTTTCTAATTTTTTTTTTGAATTAAGTAAACTTGTAGGTTTAGGGTTATTTAGTTTATTTTTTTATTTTGATATTGGTTTATTTTATTTTTTACTTAGTATAGATTATTTATTTTATGTTTATTTATTTTAGCTTAGGTTTTTATTTTAGTTTATCTTTTAGGTTTAGCTTTAGGTTTAGGTTTAATTTTTTAGTTAAGTTTTTTTTTTTAATTTAGCTTTTAGGTTTATGTTTTATTTTTTATTTTAAGGTTTAAGTTTAGGTTTTTATTTTATTTTTTATGTTTACATTTTAGGTTTTTATTTTAGGTTTATTTTTAGGTTTTATTTTTTAGTTTAAGTTTATTTTTAATTTATTTCTAGTTTTTTTAGTTATTTTAGGTTTATTTATTTTAGTTTAGGTTTCTTATTTCAATTTATTTTTGAGGTTTAGGTTTAGGATTAGGTTTTACTTTAGTTTTAATTTTTTTCTTAAGTTTATGTTTTATTTTTTTAATATTATGTTTAGGTTTAGTTTACGTTCTTTTAGGTTTTATTTTAGGTTTATTTTTTTTAAAATTTTAGGATTTATTTTTTAGCTTAGTTTTATTTTTAATTAATTTATTTATTTTAGTTTAGGTCTAGGTTTAGGTTTAGGTTATATTTATTTTAGTTTATTTTATTTTAATTTAGGTTTAGGTTTATTTTATTTTTATTTTAGGTTTAGTATTTTTTTAGTTTAGGGTTTTCATTTTATTTTAGGTTTAGGTTTTATTTATTTAGTTTAGATTTTAGTTTTGGTTTAGTTTATTTTAAGTTTAGGTTTAGGTTTTATTTATTTTATTTTAGTTTATTTTAGTTGAGGTTTAGGTTTAGGTTTTTTTAGTTTAGGGTTTATGTTATATTATTTATTTATTTTTGGGTTATATTTTTAAGTTTATTGTTTAGGTTTAGGCTTTTATTTAGTTTTTATTTTATTTTATTTTAGGTTAATTTTTTTTTTTTTTAGGTTTTTTTAATTTTATGTTTCTTTATATTTTTTTAATTTTGTTTAAGTTTTATTTATTTTATTTTATTTTAGTTTTAATTTTTAATTTTATTTTAGGTTTAAGTTTAGGTTTAGGTTTAGGTTTTAGTTTATGTTTTTATTTTATTTTGGTTTAGATTTTTTTATTTATTTTATTTTTAGGTTTTATTTAGTTTAGGTTTAGGTTTTTAGCTCTTTAGGGTTTAGGGTTTAGGGTTTAGGTTTTAGGGTTTAGGGTTTAGGGTTTAAGGGTTTAGGGTTTAGGGTTTAAGGTTGAGGGTCAAGGGTTTTTGGGGTTTAGAGTTTAGGGTTTAGGGTTTAGGGTTTAGGTTTTAGGTTTCGGGTTCAAGTTTTAGTTTTGGGTTTAGGGTTTTAAATTTTTTTTAATAGAGAAAAAAATTAGATTTACAACATTTCTTATTTTATTTAATTAGTTTATTTAGTTTATTTTTTAATTATTATGGTTTATTTTTTATTTTTATATATGTTTATTTTTTTTTATTTAGTTTAGTTTATTTATTTTAGGTTTATATATTTTAGTCTACATTATTTCTTGTAGTTTAGCTATTTTATTTTAGTTTATTTTTTTTATTAAGGTTTAGGTTTAGGTTTATTTTTTAGTTGACTTTTATTTTATTTTTTTTAGGTTTATGTTTTAGGTTTATATTTTAGGTTTAATTTTTTAATTTAGGTTTAGGTTTATTTTTAATTTAATTTATTTTAGGGTTTAGGTTTAGGTATTGGTTTTATTTATTTTATTTTAGTTTATTTTAGATTAAGTATAGGTTTATTTTATATTGTTTATTTTATTTTTATTTTTGGTTTTGGTTTTTTATTTAGTTTAGGGTTTAATTTTTATTTTTTTGGTTTATTTTTTAAGTTTAGGTATTTATTTAATTTTTTTAGGTTTATTTTATTTTTATTTTACGTTTAGTTTTTATTTGATTTAGGTTTTTTTATTCTTAGGTTTATTTTGATTTTAGTTTATTTTAGGTTTATCTTTATTTTATTTTAGTTTATTTTAATTAATTTATTTTATTTTATTTTTAGGTTTAGGTTTTAGTTTTGGCTTTTATTTTATTTTATTTAGATTTAGGATTTTTATTTATTTTTTTAGTTTTTATTTAGTTTAGGTTTGGGTTTTTAGCTTTTTAGGGTTTAAGGCTATGTGTTTAGGGTTTATGGTTTCTAGTTTTAGGGTTTAGGGATTTAGGGGTTAGGGTTTAGGGTTTTTGGTTTAGGGTTTAAGGTTTAGGCTTCAAGCTTTAGGATTTAGGGTTAGTTTAGGGTTTAGAGTTTAGGGTTTAGGGTTTAAGGTTTTTTATGCTTTAGGGTTTAGGATTTAGGGTTTTAGGGATTAGGGTTTTGGGTTTAGGGTTTAGGGTTTATGGTTTTATGGTTTAGGATTTAAGGTTTAGGGATTATGGTTGTAGGTTTATGGTTTAGAGTTTAGGGTTTAGAGATATTTTTAGGGTTTATGGTTAGGGTTTTTTTAATTTTTTAATTTTTTAATTTTTTTTAAAAATTAAGTTTATTTTTATTTATTTTACTTTTATTTTGATTTTATTTAGTTAGTACTTATTTTAGGTTTATTTATTTTAGTTTAGGTTTTTTATTTTATTTTACTTTTCTGGTTTAGGTTTAGGTTTAGGTTTAAGTTTATTTTTTCGCTTAGTTTTATTTTTAATTTATTTTTTAAGATTAGATTTTATTTTTTATTTTTAGGTTTAGGTTTAGGTTTTTATTTTCTTTTTTAGGTTTAGGTTTTAGGTTTTTATTTGAGGTTTATTTTTAGGTTTAGGTTTATTTTTAGTTTATTTTATTTTATTTAGTTTAGGTTTAGGTTTAGGTTTAGTTTAATTTAGGTTTAGGTTTAGGTTTTATTTATTCTAGTTTAGGTTTTGGTTTATTTTATTTTTATGTTAGGTTTAGTTTTTTTTAGTTTAGGGTTTAGGTTTTACTTTTTATTTATTTTTAGGTTTTATTTTTAGGATTAGGCTTTTTTTAGTTTCAATTTATTTTATTTTATAATTATTTTATTATTATTTTAGGTTTAGTTTTTATTTTATTTAGGTTTTTTATTTTTTAGTTAAGTTTAGGTTTTTATTTATTTTATTTTAGTTAAGTTTTTTATTTTTTATTTTATTTTCTTTTTAGGTTTAGGTTTAGTTTATGTTTAGGTTTTAGTTTATGTTTTTATTTTATTTTATTTTCTTATTTTATTTTGGTTTAGATTTATTTAATTATTTTATTTTTTGTGTTTTAATCAGCTTTGGTTTAGGTTTTAGGGTTTAGGGTTTAGGGTTTAGGGTTAGTTTAGGGTTTATGGTTTAGGGTTTATGGTTTAGGGTTTTAGGGTTTAGAGTTTAGAGTTTAGGGTTTAGGGTTTAGGGTTTAGGGTTTAGGGTTTTTCGGGTTTAGGGTTTAGGGTTTTTTAGGTTTTTAGTTTAGGGTTCAGGTTTAAGTTTAGGGTTTAGGGTTTTTGGTTTTTTTATAGAGGAAAAACTCAGATTCAATATTTCTTTTTCTCGATTTCATCAACCAAGTAACACCAAGTTTTTTTAAGACAGCGAAATAGATATAAAGTAAGTACACAGAAAATTCAAAACCTAAGATAACTAGAAAGTCTGTCTAAAGCAGTTCCATAAGCGATGATCGGATCGGCGTTCTTGATTTCTCTAGTTCAGTCGAACCACCCTCTCTCTAGTGGAGAGCCACCATCATGTCTATCTCTTCCTCCTCCACCACCACGGCTATAGCCTCCATTGCTCCTCCCACCACCATAACCATCATTGCTCTGACCACCATCTCCATATCCACCAGCACCTCCACATCCCCCACCACTGTTACGATAACTGCCACCTCCACCTTTTCCTCCATCGCCACCTCCACCTTTGCCTCCACTGCCATATCTAAACTGAGCTCGGTTGATGGTGATATTCCTACTATCAAAGTTTTGCCCATTCTTAGGGTTTAGGTTTAGGTTAAGGTTTATTAGGTTTTAAGATTTAGGTTTGTTTTTTAATTTATTTAGTTACTTTAGGTTTAGGTTTAGGATTTGGGGTTTGGGGTTTAGGGTTTAGGGTTCATGATTAGGTTTTAGGGTTTAAGGTTTATGGTTAGGGTTTAAGGTTTAGTGTTTTTTAATTATTTTTTAACTCAAATGATTCCATAACAAATAAGAAATTACCAAATCAAAAAAGTCATTATCCTCTAACAACTAATAAAATAGGATAAAATAAAATGCAATTAAAAATTCACAAAATTATATTTCAAAAAATGTTTTAACTCTAGAGATGATAAAATTTGATTTTATAGAAAGCCAATTAAGCTTAAAACAAGCTGAACCCATATCATCATCGATTCTCATGCTCTTCCTTCTTCTCTTCCAGCAGTTGGCAATAGCATGATAAGAAGCGAGCATCGTGCGACCACATCAAATTTACTAGGATCCTTCAAATACTCCTTAACCTTCTCGGTGTGCAAGTATGCAATCGGTGGCAATCATGATGGCAAGAACATTCTTGTAGCGTGTGGGAGCTATAGCAAAGGTGGGATAAGAGGGCCGGTGAGAGAAGTGATCATTAAAGCACGCCAAAACTTCTCGATGAGATCATCTTCATTAAGGTCAAGCACCTCAAGATTGAACACCAAACCATCATCATACACAGACTGGATGAAAAGGCCATAAGAGATGGCTAATCCCCAGCTTAGTGAGGAGAGCAGCCTTTGAGGATTCCACCTCGTTGCCTTTTTTTTAATAAACTCAATTGGGGTGATAATTTTAACAGTACCCTTGCTGATCTTAGTTAAGATGTTGAGATCCTGGAAGAAAGAAGTTTGTGAAGGATCTACACCAGTGTTGCTTGGAGGAACCGTAACATCAAAAGGTGCAACAAGACCAACATGGGCAGGAGCACCAACTTTGTATTTTGCAACCACACGACTTCTTTAAGATCCATAAAATTAAATTAGAGGTTTAGAGTTTAGGGTTTAGGGTTTTAGGGTTTAAGCTTTTAGGGTTTAGGATTTTGGGTTAGGGTATAGGGTTTAGGGTTTAGAGTTTAGGGCTTATGGTTTAGGGTTTAAAGTTTAGAGTATAGAGTTTAGGAATTTTTAGGGTTTAGGGTTTAGGGTTTAGGATTAAGGGTTTAGGTATTTTTTAAATTAAGTAAATCGATAGGTTTATTTATTTATTTATTTTACTTTATATTATTAATTATTTATGTTTAGGTTCATTTTTTTTTTTTATTTAGTTTAGTTTATTTATTTTAGGTGTATTTATTTTTAGTTTAGGGCTTTTATCTTAGTTTATTTTTTAGGTTTAGGTTTATTTTTTAGTTGAGATTTATTTTTATTTTATTTTTTAGGTTTAGGTTTTATTTTTTATTTTTAGGTTTAGGCCTAGGTTTTTATTTTATTTTTTTAGGTTTAGGTTTTAGGTTTTTTTTAGTTAATTTTATTTTATTTATTTAGGCTTATGTTTAGTTTCTTTTAGGTTTAGGTTTAGGTTTTAATTATTTTAGTTTAGTTTATTTTAGTTTAGGTTTAGGTTCATTTTATTTTTACTTTAGGTTTAGTTTTTTTTTAATTTAGGGTTTAGGTTTTAATTTTTATTTATTTTTAGGTTTATTTTTTAGATCTAGGTTTTATTTACTTTTCATTTTATTTTATTATATATTTTTTATTTTATGTTTAGTTTTTATTTTATTTAGGTTTTTTATTCTTAGGTTAATTTTATTTTTAGTTTAGTGTAAGTTTTTATTTATTTTATTATAGTTTATTTTTATTTTTTATTTAATTTTATTTTTAGGTTTAGGTTTAGGTTTTAGTGTCAGTTTTTATTTTATTTTATTTAGGTTTAAGTTTTTTATTTATTTTATTTTTAAGTATTATTTAGTTTAGTTTAGGTTTTTAGGTTTTAGGGTTTAGGGTTTAGGGTTTAGGGTTTAGGGTTATAGGGTTTAGGGTTTAGTTTAGGGTTTAGGGTTAGGGTTAGGGTTTAGGATTTAAGGTTTAGGGTTTAGTGTTTAGGCTTTAGGGTTTAGGGTTTTTAGGGTTTTGGGTTTAGGGTTTAGTGTTTAGGGTTTTTTTAACTAAAAGGAAAGAATTTCTCTGAAAAATAGGTACAAGAAGACCATATTAGAGACTAAAAAAAAAAAACTACTTCTCAAATTAGCGATAGGAAAATCCTGAAAAGTTTAGTCCCTAAACTAATACATCAAAGAGCAATAAAAAAAATGAAGACAAACCTAAAAAAACTGAAGCAAAAGACAGCAAAGGGGAAGAATCCATAGAATTCCAAAAGAACCTCCAAAGAGATGAAGATGTAAGGCATGGGGAAGAATTCGATAATGATTTAGTATTATTATAAAAGGCATGGGGATCAGTAGAAGCTATTAATTTCAAAGAAGAGCATTCAAAATCATCCACAACATTAGAAAAAGAAAAATCAAAAATAGTATGCATTTCATAATCATAAGTGAAAGAAGGAGCAAAATCAACTTTATTAAGTTGACAATTATCAATAATTTCACCTTCCAATAAAATCTAAAGTATCATCTTATCTTCATTCTTAAAAGAAGCAAGAGAAGAATCCATATTTTTTTGCAATCTTCATGTAAGAGATTAAAATAAGATCCAAATCCCTTAGAAACATATAGCATATTACCAAAATTCTAAACATAATTACTATCCATAGAAAAACCATCATTTTGAATCGAAATAGAACTATTCACAATGAGAGAATTATCACAGGCATCTAAATATTATTTTTTAAAAGAAGGATCACCAATATTAACAAGATTGCTAGGACCATATGTTAAAATATCAAAAATAAGAACATTCTTTTCACCACCATTTTCAATCAAAGAAGGCAAAGAAATAGTCTATTTCCCATGTTCTAAAGCAGACATAGGAGAAAGAGAAACAACATCCAACTGATTGGAAGAAATGGTGTTAGCATCAATAATATTCAAACCTTCATCCTGAAAGGACTTATGCACAACATTCAAACCATTAGAATCATTAACCATAGCCTCTAAATTCTTCCCTTTAACAAAATCATCAAAAGAAACACTTAGAGCATGATTATTAGTTTAAACTTTTTCAAAAATATCAAAATTACCTTTCACATTAGACAAATCATTAATAAGCAAAACTTTTCCAGAAGATTCAGAAATCTAGTTTTACAAAACATCAAAATTTTGAAAGATTTTCCTTATTCAACTTGAGAGAATCATCAGTTTTTTCAACAATTGAATTCTTACTAGTGATTTTCTTTCTAAGAGAGGGATGAGCAATAAAGCATTCAAAAATTTCATGCCCATGAATCTTACAATGATTATGAAAAATGGGAAAGTTCTCAAAAATAACTTTCTGAAAATAACTGCATTTCCTTGAACCCAACCAACTTTCATTCGGATATCTTTTAGTAATATCAATCTCTATAAGAATTCTAGCAACATATGGTCTAGAAGAAGCGGTTGTTTGATCAACTTGCAATGGACCAAAATCAACCCAATAGCATAAAGAATATGATGATTAAATAGATGAATCCATAAAGAAATCCAAATGGGAATAATAGGAGACTCTTCATTAACATCAAACATAGGAGTCCACTTTAGAATATGCATTTAACAATTTAAAACATAGTAAGAATGCCTAGAAAAAATTCTTTTGTAATCAAGGTCATTAGAAAGTTTAATCAGAACATGCCTTGCATCAATGGAATGGAAAAGAACTAAACAAATTTAAGCTATGAAAAAAAGAATGAATATCTTCCTTCTTTGGCCGTTTAAATGAAAACTTTCCAATCAAAGAAAACACGAAAGACTCAGCTAATCTTTCAATATTTTCATCTAAAAAAATAATTGTTGGAGTACCTTTAAAAGTCATATGAAGCAAATTCAATGGTGGCTCTGTGGAGGAATTCTTACCATCTAAAGCCTCTTTGAAATATTTAGTAATAGCAAGTGATTTAGATGTAGGATTACCCAAAAAATCTGTTGCCCTAGCAGGATCCATTGATAGATGGGATTTATCCCATGGATTTGAAAAAGTTGGTGCCATGTGTCACATCATCGTGATAAGAACAGGTCGAGATTGGCCCAAGGCTAATAATCTATAGTGAATCCAAGAGAAAGCTCTCAAAAACACCAAGAAGAAGGTGCCCGAAATCACAATAATAGGGTTTAGGTTTTAGGTTTAGTGTTTATTAGTTATTATTATGTTTTATTAGTTTTAGGTTATTATTAATTTATCATTAGTTTTATGTTTAGTTTAGTTGGTTTAGTTTTAGTTAGGTTGTTACTTTAGTTTTATTAGTTTTAGTTTTAGTTATTATATTTTAGGTTAGTTTAGGGTTTAGGTTTAATTTATTAGTTTATTTAGTTAGTTTATTTAGTTAGTTTGTTTATGGGGGTTTAGTTTGGTTTTAGTTTATTTATTAGTTATTATTAGTTAGTTTAGTTATTATTAGTTAATTAGTTATATATTTAGTTTAGTTAGTTATTATTACTAGTTTATGGCTTTATTATTATTTAGGTTTTATTTAGTTTTAGTTAGTGGTTTAGTTTTATTAGTTTCGTTTTGTTAGTTTTTTTATTGGTTTATTCATTTAGTTTATTAGTTTTATTAGTTTAGTTATGGGTTTAGGTTTATTAGTTTATTATTATTAGTTTTTTAGTTTAGTTTATGTTTCAATTTTTATTAGTTATTTATTGTTTATTATTATTATTAGTTTAGTTAGTTGGTTTATTATTAGTTTTGTTTTAGTTTAGTTTTTTTCTTTATTTTATTATTATTATTGGTTTATGTTTATTATTATTAGTTTTATTATTATTATTTAGTTTATTTATTTAGTTAGGGTTTAGGGTTTAGTTCTTTAGTTATTTATTAGTTAGTTTATTATTAGTTTTATTATTATTAGTTTATTAGTTTAGTTAGTTAGTTATTAGTTATTAGTTATTATTATTATTACTAGTTTTTATTAATTTAGTTATTGTTAGTTAGTTTTATTATTATTATTATTATTATTATTAGTTTATTAGTTTAGTTAGTTAGTTATTAGTTATTATTATTATTATTATTATTACTAGTTTTTATTAGTTTAGTTATTGATAGCTAGTTTTATTATTATTATTATTATTAGTTTATATTAGTTTATTAGTTTAGTTATTTAGTTAGTTTTTTTATTTTGGTTATTAATTTATTAGTTTATTTTTATTTAGTTATTATTATATTTTTTAGTTATGTATTTTATTATTTGTTTATTATTAGTTATTAGTTAGTTTATTAGGTTTAGTTATTAGTATGTTTATTTATTAGTTAGTTTTCATGGTTTATTAGTTTAGATTTAGGGTTTAGTTTTAGTTACTTAGTTATTTATTATTAGTTTATTAATTTAGTTTTAGTGTTTATTATTTATTAGGGTTTAGGTTTATTTATTAATTAGTTTAGTTTTATTAGTTAGTTTCTTTATTAGTTTATTAGATATTAGTTTTAGGTTATTTATTAGTTATTATTAATTTTATTTAGTTTATTAATAGTTTTATGTTTTTATTAGTTATTATTAGGTTTTTAGTTTATTATTGATTTGTTTATTAGGTTTTATTAGTTAGTTATTAGTTAATTTTAGTTTAGTTTTATTATTCATTTTATTAGTTTTTTTGGTTATTGTTTTAATTATATTATTAGTTTTATTAGTTTAGTTATTAGTTATTTTACTTTTTGGTTATTATTATTAGTTTTATTAATTTTAAGTTTAGGGGTTTAGTGTTTAGTTTATTTAGTTATTATTATTTATTTTAGTTTAGTTTTAGTTAGTTATTTATTTGTTTGTTATTATTATTAGTTTATTATTATTGGTTATTATTAGTTTTATTAGTTAGTTTTATTTAGTTTATTATTATTTATTAGTTTAGTTAGTTGTTTAGTGTTTAGTTAGTTTAGTTTTAGTTATTTATTATTTGATTTATTATTATTAGTTTAGTTTAGTTAGTTATTATGTTATTAGGTTTTATTATTATTTAGTGTTTTTTAGGTATTATTAGTTTTAGTTTAGTTTATTTATTATTATTATTATTATTATTTTATTAGTTTATTTTTATTAGTTTATTATTGCTAGTTAGTTTTTTAGGTTTGTTTATTATTTTTAGATTTAGTATATTTATTTAGGTTTTATTTATTATTTAGTTTATTATTAGTTTACTTTATTATATTATTATTATTATTAGTTTAGTTATTAGTTTTATTTAGTTTAATTTATTATTACTTTATTAGTTTAGTGTTTGCTCTTCTTAGTAATTTAGTTTTAGTTTATTAGTTTTTTTTAATTTTATTATTAGTTTTAGTTATTATTATTTAGTTAGTTTATTATTAGGTTTAATTAGTTTATTAGTTTATTAGTTCAGTTTAATTGTTAGTTTTAGTTATTAATTAGTTATTATTATTAGTTATTTATTAATTATTTAGTTAGTTTATTAGTTATTAGTTTTAGTTTAGTTAGTTTAGTTATTATTAGTTTAGATATTGGCTTTAGTTTTATTATTAGTTAGTTATTTATTTGGTTAGTTATCTTTAGAGTTTAGGTTTATTAGTTAGTTAATATTATTAGTTATTTATTTATAGGGTTTAATTTAGTTAGTTTATTAGTTTAGTTTTAGTTAATTGTTTAGGTTTAGGTTTAGTTTTTATTAGTTTTATTAGTTTAGTTTATTTTTAGTTAGTTTATTAGTGGGGTTTTTTTGTTTATGTTTAATTTAGTTATTAGTTTAGTTAGTTTTTATTATTATTAGTTTATTGGTTTTTTAATTATTATTTAGTTAGTTTAGTTTAGTTAGTTTTATTAGGTTTTGTTTTAGTTTATTATCAATTTTTGTTTATTATTAGTTTATTAGTTTTAGTTTATCATTTATTAGTTTTAGTTTATTATTTTTTAGTTTTAGTTTATTATTTATTAGTTTTAGTTTTAGTTAGTTTAGCTTAGTGTTTATTAGTTTCTTATTATGGTTTAGGGTTTAAGGTTTATGGTTTAGGGTTTAGGGTTTTAGGGTTTAGGATTTAGGGTTGTAGGTTTAGGGTTTAAGGATTAAGTTTAGTTTAGTTTAGGGTTTTTTATTATTTTTATTTTTTTATTCATTTTTTAGGGTTTAGGGTTTAGGGTTTAGGTTTTAGGTTTCAACTTTTAGTTTGGGCTTTAGGGTTTTGGTTTTTTTAATAGAGAATAAATTGATTCAACATTTCTTCTTTTTGATTTCATTAATCAAGTAACACACCAAGTTCTCAAAGACAAGCGGCATAGATAAAAAATGAGCACATAGAGCAAATCAAATGCCTAGAAACTAGAATTTTTCTCTATAAAGACATAGTTCCATAAGCGTGGATTGGATCAGTCTTCTTGGTTCTCTAGTTCCCATCGAACATTGGCCTCTCAAGTGGTGGGATTATCATCTATCTACAATCTTTCCCCGCCACCATCACGATGATAACCTTTCGCTCCTCTAACCTCCATAACCACCATTGCTCCCCCTCCATATCCACCAACACCTCTTGCTCCCCCACCACCACAAAATAAGTCTCCATCTTCTCCTCACCGCTAGATATAGGCGAGCTGGTTGACAGTGATGTTCCTACCATCAAGGTTCTACCCATTCTTAAGATTTAGGTTTAGGTTTAAGTTTATTTGATTTTAGGGTTTAGGTTTATTTTTTAATTTATTTAGATACTTTAAGTTTAAGTTTAGGGTTTGGGTTTTAGGGTTTAGGGTTTGGGGTTTAGGGTTTAGGGTTTAGGGTTTAGGGTTTAGGGTTTAGGGTTTACAGTTTTAGGGTTTATGCTTTTAAGGTTTAGGGTTTAGAGTTAGGGTTAAGGTTTAAGCTTTAGGGTTTAAGGTTTATGGTTTAGGTTTTAGGGTTTCGAGTTTAGGGTTTAGAGTTTAGGGTTTAGGGTTTAGGGTTTTTAGGGTTTAGGTTTAGAGTTGAGTTTACTTTGGATTTATTTAGGGTTTTTTAATTAAGTAAACTGGTAGGATTAGGTTTATTTAGTTTATTTTTTATTTATTTTAGTTTATTTTATTTTATTTTTATTTAGGTTTATTTTTTATTTTTATTTAGTTTAGCTTATATATTTTAGGTTTGTTAATTTTATTTTATTTTTTAAGTTTAGGTTTATGTTTAGATTTATTTTTTAGTTGAGTTTTGTTTTTATTTTAAATTTTAACTTTAGGTTTTTTTTTTTAGGTTTAAGTTCACGTTTTTATTTTTAATTTTTAGGTTTATGTTTTAGGCTTTTATTTTAGGTTTATTTTTAAGTTTTATTTTTTTTATTTCGGTTTAGGCCTATTTTAGTTGAGATTTATTTTTATTTATTTTTTAGGTTTAGGTTTTATTTTTTATTTTTAGGTTTATGTTTAGGTTTCTATTTTATTTTTTTTACATTTAGGTTTGAGGTTTTTATTTTAGGTTTTATTTTTTAGTTTAGGTTTAGGTTTATTTTTAGTTTATTTTATTTTATTTAGCTTAGGTTTAGGTTTAGGTTGTAATTATTTTAGTTTATTTTATTTTAGTTTAGGTTTTGGTTTATTTTTTTTTTTTTTTATTTTCATTTTAGGTTTAATTTTTTTTAGTTTAGGGTTTAGGTTTTATTTTTTATATATTTTTAGGTTTATTTTTTAAGTTTAGGTTTTTATTTAGTTTTTATTTTATTTTATTTTATCTTTTTATTTTATTTTAGTTTAGTTTTTATTTTATTTTTTTATTTTATTTATTTTTTAGTTTAGTTTATTTTATTTTATTTTAGTTTATTTTTATTTTTTTACTTTTATTTTTTAGTTTAGGTTTTAGTTTAGTTTAGGTTTTATTTTAATTTAGGTTTATTTTTTTATTTTAGGTTTAGGGTTTAGGGTTTAGGGTTAGGGTTTAAGGTTTAGGGTTTAGGGTTTAAGGTTTAGGGTTTAGTGTTTAGGCTTTAGGGTTTAGGGTTTTCAGGTTTAGCGTTTAGGGTTTAGGGTTTAGGGTAAGCTTAAGGATTAGGGTTAGTTTAGGATTTAGGGTTTAGGGCTTAAGATATAGTGTTTAGGGTTTAGGGTTTAGGGTTATGGTTAGGGTTTAGGGTTTTGGGTATTTGGTTTAAGGTTGTAGGTTTAGGGTTGTAGGTTTAGGCTTTATGGTTTAGGGTTAGTTATAGGTTTTGGGGTTTAGGGTTTAGGGTTTAGGATTTAGGGTTTAAAGTTTAGGGTTTAGGGTTTAATGTTTTTTATTTTGTCTAGTTTATTTTATTTTTTTGGTTTTTATTTAGTTTAGTTTATTTATTTTAGGTTTTTTATTTTAGTTAATTTTTAGGTTTTATTTCAGTTTATGTTTAATTTTTAGTTTCATTTTATTTTTTTTTTTTTTTAGGTTTAGGTATTATTTTTTAGTTATTAATTAGTTTTATCTTTTAGGGTTTTATTTTAGGTTTATTTTTAGGTTTTATTTTTATTTTAGGTTTAGGTATAATTTTAGTTTATTTTATTTTATTTAGTTTAGGGTTTAGGTTTAGGTTTTATTTATTTAGGATTTAGGATTTTAGGGTTTAGGGTCTATGGTTTAAAGTTTAGGGTTTAGAGTTTAGGGTTTATGATTTAGGGTTTAGGGCTTAGTGTTTAGGGTTTAGGGTTTAATGTTTAGGGTTTAGGGTTTTTAGGGTTTAGGGTTAAAGGTTTAGCATTTAGGGTTTAGGTTTTAGGTTTAGGGTTTAAGTTTTTATTTAGGTTTTAGGGTTTAAGATTTTTTTTAATAGAAGACAAATTCAGATTCAACAATTTTTCTTTTGATTTTAACCAAGTAGCACCCCAAGTTTTCTAAGACTTATGTGACGACAAAGATAAAAAATGAGCACCAATAGTGAAAATTAAAAACCCTAGATAGCTAGAACCATCTCTACTATGAAGACAAAGTTCCATAAACAACAGATAAGATCAATCATTCTTTAATTTCTCTAGTTCCCATCAGAACCATCTCAGGCTCTCGAGTTGCAGGATCCACCATCATATCCCATCATCCTCTCCATGGTAACCTCCATCGCTCCTCCTCCTCCACCTCTACTCACCACCTCCAAATTCCCCACCACCACTCCGATAATTGCTGTATATGCCTTCGTCTCCCAGTTCTAGATGAGCACGGTTGGTGATGTTCATCTTTGTCAAGGTTTTGCCCATTCTTTGGGTTTAGGTTTACGTTTTCTAGGTTTTAGGGGTTATGTTTATTTTTAAATTTATTTAGTTACTTTAAATTTAGGTTTTCTTTTTTTTTGGGAATATAGGGGAATTTTATTGCCACAAAAAAAGGTTACAAGGTCCTTAAAGGGGATAAACTCCACAACGCTCAAAGAGCTACAATCACCTAGAGTAAATCCCTATCTAAATACAACCAAAAATAAAAAGTAAGGAAAGCAAAAGATACAAATTGATTAACAAGATAAGCCAATGGAAGATTAGGGCCAAAGCCCTTCAGGATGAGAGAATGCATGACACTATGGAGAAAACCCGCAAGAGAACAAGAGAATTGCACCTGTAAAATTGTAGAAAAAAAGAAATTAGAGCAGTTAAGGTAATATAGACAGAGTGAAAAATGAAAGCAGCATAAACTGAAAAAGATAATAAGGAAGTGTGAAAGAGAAGGCTCAGTCACACCAAGTTGGCAGATGCAAATATAAGCATCATCCAAGAGCTACTACAAACCAAAAAATCATGAAATCACACATCATAGCCAACAAACCATATAGCAACCATTTTGAAAGTCTTTTGAGCCTTAGTACAGACCAAAGCAAAACCCTGGAATAGAAAGCATTAAAGAGCAGAATGGGTAAGGGGATCCCATGCAGAGTAAATGTCATCATATTAGGCACCATGTCATGATAATCCCAACACAAATGAAAGTGAACCATCATTGTCAGGTCTACCATATTTTTAATCAGGTCTAAGGGTTTAATTAGATCAGCATGAAGACCCACCACAAGAAAATAGTAGAAAAGGCCAGGCAGAGGTAAGAAGCATAAAAGACCAATAGAAAGACCTGCTGAAATCCAGCATGGCAAATAAAATAGCATGGAATCAACCCCATCCCAAACATATGGGACAAATATTAAACAAACAATCAGTAAATAGCCCGATGCTTACGAGGATATACCCCAAAAAAGAAGTGCAATGAATGAAAGCAATGCAGTTAACAACCTCAGGTGTTACGAAGTTAGTAAGCAAGGAGGCAACATATCCCAAGCCCAAATTACCATAGAATTATAGAAGTCTATCGAGAGGAGATGGGAATGCGGCAGATTAGATGAACCATAAGGCATAGGTAATAAGGTCTCCACAAATAACTCAAGTAAAGACAATTAGAGACAATCCAGAATACTGGGCACTCGATAATCGGTTAACTACCAAGTAATAATGCGACAAGGCGGCCATAAATCCACCCATTCAGAGTAAACAATGCATAAGTTTAAATCAAATTAGGCAAAAGCATAATCTCAATGATCTGCACAAATCTAATAGAACCAAGGGGAAGAAAATAGCAGCAAGTTAAGTAGATCTCAAACATCTGAGTGAGTGGCAGTTGCAATCAAAAACATTCGAAAGCAATAGCAATAAATAGCTAACCACAAAGATAACTGGACAAAAATCCAACGACCAACAATGAAAACAATAATACAATTATTGCACCCACCATGATAAGACAATGAAAAGTAGAGATGAAAAAAAAGAAAAATGGGTTCAAAAGATAGTCAACATTAAAATCCTTCAAGGTAGCAGCTAAACCTAAATCCTCAGGAAAAGCAGACTGGAAAGAAACCATAAAGTAAGACCAATCCTACAAAGAGATAATAAAATTAACCAGAAAATTACAGTTTCTCTCCTGACAGGTTGGGAAGATGGGTATAGCAAAATCAATCAGCAACAACAACCAAAAGCACCTCATGAGCATGATGGCCCAGTAGCATCTTGCTGGGCATAAAACCCAATGATTTAGTTCAGCCAACAACCAAGATAGGAAAAAATTGCAAGTTGGCCATACAACCACCCATTCAAAATAGACAATGCATAAGATAAATTCTAGGTAGATACTGAAGTGGTCTGGCCAAGTCTAGCTGAACCATGATGGAAGTTCAGCCAACAACCAAGATAGTAACTACCAAAAAGCTGGCCAAAAATCCACCCATTCAGAGTAAACAGTGCATAGGTTAATATCCAATTAGGCAATAGCATAATCACAGTGATATGCACAATTCTAACAGAACCAATAGGGAAAAAATTGTAGCAGATTAAGTAGACTTCAAACATCAAGTGATCATCACTGGTTGTACAAGCAAAAATGGGGCAACAAGAAATAATTCAAACCTGAAATAATCAGAAAAACAACAGGCAACAAACAACCACCACAAAGGCAGCCTGTTGGATAATGGACCCAATAACAATAACAACATATAAAGATAAAAAAAAAGAATAGTGGCAACAGCCACAAAAAGGGTTCAAAAGTAAACCATCAATGAGATCCTTCAAGACAAAGGAGAGCAGGTTAGCAGCTGAACTACCATCCTAAAAAAAATAGAATGAAATGAAATCATTAAGTAAGTCCAATCCTGTAAAGAGACAATAATAATAACAAGAGTATTGCAGTTTCTCTCCTTATAGGTTGGGGAGATGAGGTTAGCAAATACAATCAGCAAACCAACCCCAAGAGAAGCCTACAGGACAAAAGGCCCAGAAATCCAACAGCCCGCAATTAAAACATCAAAATAGATATTATACCCACCATAAGAAAAGCCAACAAAAAATAATGGTACAACATCAGTTTTAAAGTGGTCCAAAGGAAATTCATCTTTATGATCCATCAAGACACATAATATTAGGCCAGCAGCTAATCCCACAACATCAGTAATAACAGACTGGATGGAAATCAGGAAATAATTCCAATCCTATAGAAAAGACATTATAATAGCAAATATATTGCAATTTCTCTCCTTACAGGTTGTGGAAGTAAGGTTATGGAACATAGGAGGGGCCACAACCATAATAAGGAGAAGAATAATAAATTAGGGGCCATAAGGTTATACAGAAGTATAGCATTTAAACATTGAGATAAGTGCCCCAGAATATAATTCCAGAAAGAGGAAAGGAGGAAGAACACAACTTTAATCACAAAATGAGAAACAGAAATAGTAGGATCCATAATCAAAATATTGATGGCAAGAGGTCTATCTCTGTTGATAAAAAAATAAAGCAAAAAATAAATCATAAAGTAATACATCTCCCTCCAGCAAACAGGAAACATGTTAACATTAAAAGTGGAAGCAGTAGAAGCAGTAAGGCCCCATTTAAGGTTGGGAGAGTTAAACCAATAGTAGATGCCATAGAGATCAACAAATAACTAGCAAGGGGTATCAGGATGCATCAGCAAATTCCAAATGAACATCAACACATTAACAGTAGGAACAGTAGAAGCAGTAAGCCACCAATTAAAGTTAGGTAATTAAACCAATAAATGTCGGGATGATCAAATTCCCAAGAAATAGCAACACTAAATAGAAAATGATCATGCAATTAATCAGGTAATATAGTAGAGCAATCCAATAGGTTGGATTAATTTCTCAGATAAGGGTGTCCTGTATTGTCCAGATTCACCAATCCATGCAAATGTTTAGGAAGAGTAAGTTGATCAAAGAATTTTATACCATCTAATCTAGCACCCATATTGGCAAAGTAATCAGCACATGCATTACCCTCATGCCATACATGAAAGATTTTAAAATAGAGTTGAGAAAGGAGAGCTCTAGTGCTTGAGAAGATAGTACAATTCTACACCTTGCCATTTTGGTGGAAGTCAAAAGATCAATCAGCAGTAGGGTATCCACCTCAATCTAAATATTGAGCCAACCTTTTGGCAAATCTCAAGAGCTTTGTACCGCCATGAGCTCACAAAAGGAATAGAGCAAGTATTAAGGGGTAAGCAAAAGCACATAGGACTTTACCATTAGGGTTTAAATGCCACCACGAGTATTTTGAGATAGAGCCATCGGTGTTAATTTTAATAGTATTAACATGAGGTTTTACCCAATAAACAATCTTATCATCTTCACGACTGGGTTGATCCGGCAAGTTAAAATCCAATTTATTGGCCACAAATTTACAACCTTTGAATTATTTGTAGTTAATTAAATTAACATTGAATAAGTCACAAATTTTGTTTTTAATTCTAGCAATTATCCTCATGTGGTTCATAGGAATCCCACGATGTTTTGCATCATTTCTGTCCATCCATATGAACCAAATAAAAGTGATAGCAGTTATGAATTTAATGTGACCTTTAGTAGTGTTATCAAAAAAAACTTCAAGAAGCTGGTATAAAGTTAAGGAGCCATTGAATTTGACAATGTTAAAGAGATCATCATACCAAATCCAAAGTTTGGAAGCAATGGCTCAAGTTAAAAAACATGATTTACATTCTCAATGTGTAGCATTTGAAGGTAAGTGAAAACCTTTTCCCCAAAGAGTCAACGAAACAAAATATTTCAAAATATGCTAAAGTAGAATAGTAGGAAAGTTTGAAAAATTTCATTGGAAAAATCATGAGTTTCTTTAATATGAATCAAACATTTTTAAAGTTGAAATCACCATTTTGAGAAAGCTTAAAAGGATCGATCATGATTGCTAGGTATGATAGGAATAGTAGTAAGCTTGTTTAAAGAAGGAATATAATGCTTACTATTGTTCCACATATTATTAGCCGAAAAAGTTCACTTTAATCTCAATATGCCATCCCTCAGTCTAATTATCTTGAAAACAAATGCATTGGGCAAGTGATCATGAAATTAGCCCAAAGACTATTGTTACTCCTAAAATTCCACCAAAGTTTATAGGAAAAAATAGTGATAGCTTCCTTGATAGGCTTACATCCAAGACCACCTTCAGCAAGAGTGCCACAGCTTTTATACCAAGAGGTCCAGTGCATTCTTTTAGAGGAATTGTTAGAACCCCAGAAAAATTTGTTAAGGAGATGCTCAATTATTAATGGCGGTAATTGACAATGGTTTGAATGAGATATAAAGGCATGGAGTTAAGGGTGCTCTTAATTAAAGTGAGCTACCACCAAATGAGTAAATTCCCAAATGAAATTAAATTTTATTAGAGATTTTTTGAATTAACTCATCAAAAAGATGAGATCTTTTCTGACATTTAAAAAGCGGAGAACCAAGATATTTAATAGGCAGTTGTTGTTGATAGAAATTAGTAATTCTCAAGATTTGGTTGATCCTATTACTAGGGATTTTAGAGGAAGGAATGAAACAACTTTTACCTTCGTTAAGAAAAAGACACTTTCATTGACAAATTTATTTAAAAGATTCTTAATAGTTTTAATGTGAAGCATAGAGGCATTGCAAAAGATTATAAAGTCATCAGCAAAACTAAGATGAGAGACCGGAAGACCACCTTAAGTTCTTAAAAACATGTTACAGTTATTATTGAAAAGATCATTCAGGCTCCTCGAAAGATATTGAACAGTAATAATAAAAAGAGAGGGTGAAAGGGGATCAGCTTGTCTCAAGCCATGCATCGAAGGGAAAAAACCAAGGAACTCACCATTCATGATAACGGAGAACCAAACATTGGTAATACAATTTTTTATGAGGCGGATAAAATTATCAGAAAACCCAAGCAAATGAAGAATTTAAAAGAGGAAATCCCAAGAGAGGTTGTCAAAAGCTTTAGAGATGTCCAGTTTGAAAAGGATGTTGCCACCTCTGATAAGAACATCAATGTCATGAATCAACTCTTGGGCTAGAAGTTTGTTATCAGATATAGCTCTACCTTTAACGAAGCCAGTTTGGTTGGGGGAAATAATTTTAGGTAGCAACAAACTAATTCTATTAGCAATTAATTTAGCAATGAGTTTATGAAGAAAAGAAGGCAAAGGTGAAATGCCCCAAGATTGAGATTATTAATTTTGGGAATGAGAACAATGGAAGTGCTAGAAAAATATCTAGGTAAGGGGTTTCCATCAAAAAAATCAATAACAACATCAACAAGGTCGACTTAATAATAGGTCAACTTTGAAAGAATTGAGTGTAGCCGGGGCCTTAGAATCGTGTTCATGCTATTGAATACTACCAATCTCTTTTCATAGGGGCCAAAGCAAGTGGTTGTCATCATTAGTAATCATTGGTGAATCGGTGTGTGTGTTCAAGGAAGGGTTGTTGTTTAATAAGTTTTAAAATGTTGTATGTGAATCTTTAATATCATTATTGTTAGTGATCCAGCTATCGTTATCATTTTTTATTTTTTTAATAGAGTTTAAGGCTTTCTTTTTTTTGAAAAGAGCATGGAAATACCTTGTATTTCTATCACCATCAGCAATATATTTTCTAGCAGCCTTTTGTGCGGTAGGTTTCCTCCATGTTACGATAATTAATCAAGTTATCTTTACATTCAACTCCTCAAGCTTAGTAGAATCAATCAAAATAGCATCTTCAAGAGAACAAACTAATTGCTCCATATTTTTGAGATTGGCAAAAAGATTTTTTAAATGATGCTTGTTCCACCAATTTAGGTTTTATTTAAGCCTTCTAAGCTTAAGCCAAAGGTGAATCATTCCTTTAACGGAATTATCTAGATGAATAGGGGCCATCCAATTAATGGAAACAACATTTATGAAATCACTATGTTGGATCCACATATTTTGAAATCTAAAAGAAGTAGGGGAGGATAGTCTACTGGAAGGATTTTTGATAGAAATCAGAAGCGGACCATGGTCAGACAGAGTTCTGCTCAAATGTTCAGAAGTAAGGGCCATTGATTGATCTAAAGGGAATTAAAGAGGGTCCTATCAAGGTTACTTTAAATTTAGGTTTAGGGTTTAGGTTTAGGGTTTAGGGTTTAAGGTTTAGGATTTAGGGTTTTAAGGTTTATGCTTTTAGGGTTTAAGGTTTAAGGTTATAGTTTAGTGTTTAGGGTTTAGAGTTTAGTGTTTAGGCTTTAGGGTTTAGGGTTTTTACGGTTTAGGGTATAGTTTATAGTTGCATAATTTAGTGTTATTTTAGGTTTAGGATTAGCTTTAGTTTAGGATTTTAAGTTTAGGGTTTTTTAGGTTAATTTAGGTTTGGATTTAAGTTTTAGGGTTTAGGTTGAGTTTAGGGTTTAGGTTTAGGTTTAGGTTTAAAGTTAAGTTAGGTGGTTTAGGAGTTTATAGTTAGTTTAGGGTTTAAGGTTTAGGTTTAGATTTAGTGTTAGGGTTTAAGGTTATAAGTTTAGGTCAGGTTTAGGGTTAGTTTAAGTTTAAGTTTAGGTTTGAGATTTTAGTTTAGGTTTGGGTTAGGATTAGGTTATGGTTTGGTTTAAGTTTAGGGTTTAATGGCTTTTAGGGTTTAGGGTTTATGATTTAGGTATAGTTTTAGGGTTTTAGGGTTTTAGGTTTTGTTAGGGTTGTAGGTTTATGGTTGAGTTTAGGGTATAAGGTTTAGGTTAGGTTTCTTATTTATTTTTTTTAAGGTTTAGGGTTTAGGTTTTAGGTTTAGGGTTCAAGTTTTAGTTTAGGCTTATTTTTAAATTAAGTAAATTGGTAGGTTTTATATTTTTTTAGTTTATTTTTAGGGTTTATGGTTTATTTTTAAAAATAATGAAGTAAACCAGTAGGTTTAGCTTTATTTAGTTTATTTTTTTATTTATTTTAATTTATTTTATATTTTTATTTTTATTTAGGTTTTATTTATTTTTATTTAGTTTAGTTTATTTGTATTTAGTTTCTTTTTTTAATTTATTTTTTAGGTTTAGGTTTAGGTTTAGGTTTAGGTTTATTTTTAGTTTAGGTTTAAGTTTAAGTTTTTGTTTTATTTTTTAGGTTCAGGTTTTAGTTTTTTATTTTAGGTTTATTTTTAGGTTTTATTTTTTAGTTTAGGTTTAGGTTTATTTTTAGGTTATTTTATTTTATTCAGGGTTTAGGTTCTAGTTTTGGTTTAGGTTTAGGTTTTATTTAATTTAGTTTAGTTTGTTCTTAGGTTTTATTTATTTTAGTTTAGTTTGTTTTTAGGTTTTATTTATTTTAGTTTATTTTATTTTTTTAGTTAGGTTTAGTTTATTTTAGGTTGCAGTTTAAGTTTTATTTATTTTAGTTTAATTTATTTTAGTTTAGGTTTAGGTTTATTTTAATTTTTTTTAAATTAAGTAAACCAGTAGGTGTAAGTTTATTTAGTTAATTTATTTAATTATTTTAGTTTATTTTATTTATTTATTTAGGTTTATTTTTTATTTTTATTTAGTTTAATTTATTTATTTTAGGTTTATGTTTAGGTTTATTATTTAGTTGAGTTTTTTTTTATTTTATTTTTTATATTTAAGTTTTATTTTTTATTTTTAGGTTTAGGTTTAGGATTTTATTTTATTTTTTTTTAGGTTTAGGTTTTAGGTTTTATTTTAGGATTGTTGTTTAGGTTTAAGTTTAAACCTTTATTTTTAGTTTAATTTGTTTTATTTAGTTTAGGGTTTAGGTTTAGTTTATTTTAAGTTTAGGTTTAGGTTTTATTTATTTCAATTTAGTTTCTTTAGTTTAGGTTTAAGTTTATTTTTTTTTTTAGATTTGAGTTTAGTTTTTAATTTTATTTATTTTTAGGTTTTAGTTTTTAGGTTTAGGTTTTTATTTAGTTTCTCTTTTATTTTATCTTATGTTTATTTTATTTTTATTTTACTTTTAGTTTTTATTTTATTTAGGTTTTTTTTTATTTCTTAGTTTAGTCTAGGTTTTATTAATTTTATTTTAGTCTAGTTTAATTTTTTATTTTAGATTTAGGTTTAGGTTTTAGTTAAAGTTTTTATTTTATTTTATTTTATTTTTTTTTTTATTTATTTTATTTTATTTTAATTAAAGTTGATTTAGTTTAGCTTTAGGGTTTTAGGCTTTTAGGGTTTATGGTTTAGGCTTTTTGGGTTTAGGGTTTATGGTTTGGGGTTTAGGGTTTAATGTTTAGGGTTTACAGATTGGGTTTTGGGTTTATGGCTTAGGGTTGTAGGTTTTAGGTTTTAGGGTTTATGGTTTTGAGTTTTGGGTTTAGAGTTTTAGGCTTTAGGCTTTAGGTTTTAGGGATTAGGGTTTAGGGTTTAGGGTTTTAGGGTTTAGTGTTTAGGATTTAGGGTTGTAAGTTTAGGGTTTAGGGTTTAAGAATTAGGGTTTAGGGTTTATGGTTCAAAGTTTGTTTTTTTAATTAGGAAAACTAGTAGGTTTAGGTTTATTTAGTTTATTTTTCATATATTTTAGTTTATTTTATTTTAGTATTCTTATTTAGGTTTTTTTTTTTTATTTAGTTTAGTTTATTTATTTTAGATTAAATTTTTTATTTTAGTTCATTTTTTTGGGTTTTTGTTTTGGTTTATGTTTATTTTTTAGTTTAGTTTTATTTTTATGTTATTTTTTTGGTTTAGGATTTATTTTTTTTATTTTTATGTTTAGGTTTAGGTTTTTGTTTTATTTTTAGGTTTAGGTTTTAAGTTTTTATTTTACTTTTATTTTTATGTTTAACTTTTTAGTTTAGGATTAGGTTTATTTTTTGTTTATTTTATTCTATTTAGTTTATGGATTAGGTTTAGTTTATTTTAGGTTTAGGTTTTATTTATTTTGTTTAGTTTATTTTAGTTTAGGTTTAGGTTTATTTTATTTATATTTTAGGTTAGGTTTTTTTTTAGTTTAGTGTTTAGGTTTTATTTTATTTATTTATTTTAGGTTTATTTTAGGTTTTTTTTTATTTTATTTTAGGTATATTTTATTTTAATTTGATGTTTAGTTTTGTTTTATTTAGGTTTTTTTGTTTTACTTTTAGTTTAGTTTAGGTTTTTATTTATTTTAGTTTAGTTTAGTTTTTTTATTATTATTTTATTTTAGGTTTAAGTTTAGGCTTAGGTTTAAGTTTCAATTTTAGTTTATGTTTTTCTTTTATTTTATTTTATATATTTTATTTAGGTTTAAGTTTTTTATTTATTTTATTTTTAGGTTTTATTTAGTTTAGGTTTAAATTTTTTAGGGTTTATGGTTTGGTTTTCAGGGTTTAAGGTTTAGGGTTTAGGGTTTGGGGCTTAGGGTTTATAGTTTTGCAATGTAGATTTTAGGGTTTAGGGTTTAGGGTTTAGGGTTTATGGTTTTAGGGTTTTAGGGTTTAGGGTTTCGGGTTTAGGGTTTACGGTTTAGGGTCTTGTAGTTTACGGTTTAGGGTTTAGGGTTTAGGTTCTTTTATTTAAGTAAACTAGTAGGTTTAGGTTTATTTTTTCTTTATTTTAGTTTAATTTTTATTTAGTTTAGTTTATTTATTTTTGGTTTATTTATTTTAGTTTAGATATTTTGTTTTAGTTCTTTTTTTAGGTTTAGGCTTAGGTTTAGGTTTATTTTAGTTGAGTTTTATTTTTATTTTTTTAAGTTTAGGTTTTATTTTTTATTTTAGGTTTAGGTTTAGAATTTTATTTTATTATTTTAGGTTTAGATTTTAGGTTTTATTTAGGTTTATTTTTTGGTTTTATTTTTAATTTAGGTTTAGCTTTATTTTAGTTAATTTTATTTATTTAGTTTATGGTTTATGTTTAGTTTATTTTAGGTTTAAATTGAGGTTTTATTTATTTTAGTTTAGTTTATTTTAGTTTAGGTTTATATTTATTTTATTTTATTTATTTTAGGTTTAGGTTTTTTTTAATTTTTAGTTTAATGTTAACATTTTATTTTTTATTTATTTTTAGGTTTATTTTTAAGGTTTAGGTTTTTATATTATTATTATTTTATTTTATTTTAGGTTTATTTTATTTTTATTTTACGTTTAGTTTTTATTTTATTTAATTTTTTTTATTTTTAGGTTTATTTTATTTTTTTGTTTAGTTTAGGTTTTATTTATTTTATTTGGTTTAGTTTTAATTTGTATTTTCTTTTATTTTAGGTTTAGGTTTAGTTTAAGTTTTAGTTTAGGTTTTTTATTTTATTTTTTTATTTTTATTTAGGTTTTATTTTTATTTATTTTAGGTTTTTTTAGTTTAGTTTAGGTTTTAGTTTAGTTTAAGGTTTGGTGTTTAGGGTTTAAGGTTTAGGGTTTAGGGTTTAGGGTTTAGGGTTTGTTTAGGGTTTATGATTTAGGGTTTTAGGGTTTAGGGTTTAGGGTTTAGGGTTTAGGGTTTTAGGGTTTAGGGTTTAGGGGTTTAGTTTAGTTTAGGGTTATTTTTTTTAAAAAAAGTTTAGGTTTAGATTTATTTAGTTTATTTTTATTTATTTTTAGTTTATTTTATCTTTTTTGATTTAGTTTATTTTATTTTATTTAGTTTTGTTTATTTATTTTAGGTTTATTTATTTTAGTTTATTTTTTAGGTTTAGGTTTAAGTTTCAATTTAGTTTTTTTAGCTTTATTTTATTTTATTTTATTAGGTTTGAGTTTTATTTTTAATTTTTTTTGGTTCAGTTTAGGTTTTTTAATTTTATTTTTTAATTTATTTTGGATTAGATTATTTTTGTGTTATATTTTTAGGTTTTATTTAGTTTAGGTTTAGGTTTTTTTAGCTTTTTAGGGTTTAGGGTTCAGGGTTTAAGGTTTAGGTTTTTGTGTTTAAGGTTTAGGGTTTAGGGTTTTGGGTTTGGGCTTTAGCTTTATGGTTCATGTTTTAGTTTCGGGTTTAAGGTTTTTGGTTTTTTTTTTGAATAAATTCAGGTTTTTATTTATGTTTATTTTAAATTTTTATTTAGTTTAGTTTATTTATTTTTGGTTTATTTATTTTAGCTTAGGTATTTTATTTTATTTTATTTTTTAGGTTTACGTTTAGGTTTATTTTTTAGTTGAGTTTTTTTTTTTTTTAGGTTTAGGTTTAATTTTTTATTGTTAAGTTTAGGTTTAGGTTTTTATTTTATTATTTTAGATTTAGGTTTTAGGTTTTTATTTTAGGTTTTATTTTTTTAGTTTAGGTTTAGGTTTATTTTTAATTTATTTTATTTTATTTAGTTTAGGGTTTATGTTTAGATTATTTTAGGTTTATGTTTAGGTTTTATTTATTTTAGTTTAGTTTATTTTATTTTAGGTTTAGGTTTATTTTATTTTTATTTTAGGCTTAGGTTTTCTTTTTTTAGTTTAGTTTTTAGGTTTTATTTGATTACAATGTCTTAGCTCACCTTAGAAAGTTTCTAGCTAAGTTAAGCATATATGATGCCCTTGTCTTATCCAAAGAGATGAAGAAATCTCTAATCAAGGCCTTAGTTGATCTAGAGATATGCTTCGGTGACCTCTAAAAGAAGAGGCATGCCACTCAAAGGACATCTTTAGGTTACATTCAAATGAAGACTTACTCCTGGGGAGCACAATTGCCTCTTTACATTACAATGGATGTTGGGAGATACAAACTATCCAGAGTTTTGGTTGACCCATGTGTATGAATTAACATTATGAGTCAAAGAACCCTTGCCTACTTGAGGATTGACATCTCCAAACTCCAAAAAATATGATGATGTTGGGAGGATTCAATGAACAAGGTGAGAGGGCCTTGTGGTGTTTATTTTTAGATGTATGGAGGGGGACACCACGTACATCAATGGGGTGGTACTTCTTGAGGTGATCAGGAATAACATTGAGGTATGATATACTATATCAAAAGATAGAGGCATCACTCTACAATGGACCTATTCACATAATAAGGACTCCTAAGGCATGATGGGTCTTCGAATGTATAAGAGATTTTTCTCCTACATTACATGGATGAATACAACAGGGTTTATGTTAAACCAAGTTCTTAAGTTCCATATGGACACAAGCCTCCATAGTTAATTACATCTTAGAAAATGAAATTTTTTAAGAATACTTTAGATTAAAGTAAATAATTATCATCTCAAAAGATTTCAAGGTTACTATCAAAAGATTGGTTGTATTTGGAAAATCAATTGGGAAAGCTCAAGGAGAAGACTTATTTTTAGAATCCAAATGAATTAAGTAGGAAATGCTCATGATACTAAGAAGCCAAGTGAACATTCCAATCTATCTTTTTGTTGGGCTTTATAATTTTGAAGTTGATGAGATTTATATGTTTTGAGTTGAAATTTAATTAGATTACTAGGGCTTATACTCAACCAACACAAGATTGTGGGAATGCTTAAGAGGTAAGGATTTATTCTCATAGCCCAAAAGAAATAGCAACCTCAAATCCTAAATCTAGGGAGCTTTAGCACAACCTAAATCTACGAGATAGGTGGACATAAGGGTTTACCTCCATAAGAGATAATAAATTGTCTAACTTCTGGACTTATAACTGCTTGGAGTGACTGCCAGCTAACTTCTCCTATGATTTTAAAACCATGTAGTTCAGTCTTATGAATTCTAAGATAGCTAGGGTAGTTATTTAATTAGAAAGAGACTAAAGTCCTAAACACTCTCCCTAAGAGACAAGAGCATGAGTGGTATGAGCATATGACTTAATCTATAAATGCAAAACCTTTTCAAATTTTAATTCATTTTGGACACATCATTTTGATAGAGGCTTTATGATTACATTTGCTTAAATGCATGATGAAATAGGTTATGGGTCAAATCAGCTAGAAGAAGGTGTTCTCCACCACTGCAAGTTTTTTTTTTTAAGATGGAGCTCCATGTTCAAGAGAGAAAGAATATGCATGCATGATGTGTTATATTTCTAAAATCTTTAGTTATTTATGTAAGGTTGTTGATTGAGTGATTAGTTGGGTGGAAAAGTTAATTTTAATCTTAAAAGCCTAATCGTATCCAAGCCACACATTAAAGCATCAATCATTTAAGAAATTATGAAAAGCATGCCATCCTAATGCACAATGTAAACATAACATCAAATAATTATATAAACTATTCTAAAAGAATAAAAGGCTGACGGTTGGGTACCATTGTACAACCCGAAGAGAGAAAAGATGAAAAATTATAATTGTATTCAATGCTATGGGAGTCTTCTTTCTTTATATCTCCATTTCTGATTTGCTTCATTCTTTGATTTGGAAGGTTCTTGCTTCAAAGTCATCACAAGGCAGGGACAAAGCCTTCATCCTAATCCCCATAATCCTAATTCCTATTGCAAAACTTACATTTATGTGGGAAAAGAAAAGTAAGTACAAAATAGAGGTTAACTAAATTTACATATAATCCAAAGTAGTTGTATTTATAATTTAGACTAAGCAAATACACATGGGTAACTAAGCCCATTAGGGTTAGTTTTAAAGTTTAGGGTTTAGGATTAGGGTTCTGGGTATAGGGTTTAGGGTTTACGGGTTTTTTAATATAATTAACTAAATTGGTAGATTTAGGTTTATTTAGTTTATTTTTTATATATTTTAGTTTATTTTATTTTAAAATTTTTTTTAGGTTTATTTTTTATTTTTATTTAGTTTAGTTTATTTATTTTAGTTTAGGTTTTTTATTTTAGTTTATTTTTTATATTTAGGTTTTTTATTTTAGTTTATTTTTATATTTTTAAATTTTTGATATCTAACAAATATGAAAATAATTTTGGCATAATAAATTAATTTGAAATGCTTAAAATATACTTCTAAAATAGATCTAAGAATAAATGATCTTTCAAAATAAGATTAATGAAGAAATATTTCAAGAAACCAAAATGAATTGTCTGAGTTAAAATTTCAACAACTTGGAATAGATCTTACAAACTATCATAAGAGTTTTTCACAAAAAAAATGATTGAGAAGCTTTGATCTGATAAATAATGTCCAAAGACTAATCCACCAAAAAGTATAAATTGGAAAGAATAAATAGATGGTGATAATAGGATGAACAACTAAAAAAGGATTAAAATCAAGAAAACAAACTCAAGTAATTTGAGAAAGCTTGCTTAGTTGAAGATGTTGAAGCTTCCACACCAAGGGTTTGATCTTGCAATATTTGGAGAAACACTTGGAAGGAAAATCTAAGAAATTTTTTTAGATTTGCTAAAGGGATTTTAATGAGGAATGCTTTCATGAAGAGAATGGGGCTATTTATAGGCAAGAAGGTCATTTTGAATTATTTCAAACAATATATTATTCTAACATCATGTTATCATCTAATAATTTAATATTCAATAAAAATATAATTTATATTGAATAAATATTAAATTCAAGCAATTTGGCTATTCATATGGGCAAGTCAAAAATAATCAAATATGGCTCTTAATATATTCAAAGCATGTAGCATGCATTCATTATTAAAATCAGCTAAGGTTTGAAAAGTCATAATAAATTCAATTTTAATCAAATGCGGGTCATGTAACCTATCAAATTAAAAGAAAAAAAATCTAAGGAATTCGTTGGAGATGAAATCAGATATAAATTTCTTGATTATAAAATGACTTTGGCTAAAATACAAAATTTCACATATTTTTGTTAATTTTGAAATATGATATTTAAATATTATGATATAATTTATATATAATCATACATATTTTAGTTATCATATAACCTTAAAATTAAATTAAAATATTTAATTATATTAAATAAATAAAATAATTACACTTAATAGTCATAATTTATTATCAATTATTATTTTGACAATTCCAAATGCTATGTATGAAACATATAATTGAATGTTAATTAGATAGAGATTTATATAAATTAACCTCATTAAAATAATATGTTAAGTTCTAAGAAAATTGATTCATGCCAATGAACTCATATGAATTTCTAAGATAGTTATAAATGCATATAACCTAAAATATTATATCTCGAGCTTCACATTATCCATTTTGATCTATCTTTCATTCTTCTACTTGCAATTTCCTCAAATATATTGTGAGATGCATTGGATATGTAATTAGTAATTTGATATATCTGAAGCACATAAAAACGTTCATTAGAACATCCAAGCATTCATTTGTTATCATCAAAATTGATCGGATTAAACATGAGGCTCATTAAGCCAACAATCTCCCCCTTTTTGATGATGACAAACTAATGTTGGGTATTGATTTTGATGAAGGTGCAAATTAACCTTTCATCATAGTTTTTAAAAAAAATTCTCTTCTAAACAAAAAAATTTATGCACAAGAGATGAATAATGTTGCTCCCCCTAAATGTATGCATGAAATAGACTTAATACTAACCAACATTTTACTCTTCTCCCCTTTTGACAACATCAAAAAGTGAGAACAAACTACATATAATTTTAAATATTAGGATCTAACAATCCAAGCATGCATCTTAAAGAACAAAAACGTTCTTTTGGTAATGGCTTTGTAAAAATATCTACAATTTGTAAATTGGTACTAATGAAATTAATATTAACATCACCTTCCAAAACATGATCCCTAATAAAATGATGTCTAATTTCTATATGCTTGGTTCGTGAGTGTTGGATAAGATTTTTGTCAAACTAATAGCACTAGTATTATCACCTTTATCTTGCTTAATACCAAAATCTTCTAATTGTTGCTTTAACCAAAGGACGAGGAACACAACTAAATGACTGTACTTTCGACCTCAGTGGATAAAGCTACAAAATTTTTTTCCTAGATGACCAAGACACAAGCAATGATCCTAAAAAATGACATGTGCTTGATGTGCTTTTTCTATCTACTTTGCATTCCATAAAATCAGCATTAGAATAAGCAACCAAATCACATGATAAAGAATTTTTAGAATACCATAATTCTTACTTAGTAGTGCCTATATATATGAATGCTTGACTACTATTAAATGAGATTCTTTTTTGGGTAGGCACAGCGAGCACAAACAAACAAACATAATATCGGGCCTACTAGCTAGTATAAAGGTAAGTGAACCTATCATACTCCTATAAAGTTTTTGATCAATAGATTAATTCATTCATCAATTTTGTAGATGGGCTCATAGTTTTACTAAATTTATATCTTTTCATGTCAAACCTCTCAAGCAATTCATTTTGTACTTAGTTTGACAAATGAATGTGCCATTTTCTTGTTGCTTCACTTGAAGGCCTAAGAAAAAATTAAGTTCTCCCATCATACTAATTTCAAACTTTTTAGACATCAAAGATGAGAACTCATGGCACAAAGATTCATTTGTACTTCAAAATAATATATCATCTACATACACTTGTATCACTCTCAAATCATCATCTATGCTCTTAAGGAATAAGGTGGTATCTACTCTACTCTTTCTAAATCCATGATTTATCAAAAAGTTACTTAACCTATCATACTAAGCACGAGGATCCTATTTCAAACCATATAAGGCTTTATTTAATTTATACACATGATTTGGACAATCAAGGCTCTCAAATCTAAGTGGTTGCGCTACAAATACATATTGGTCAATAAATCCATTCAAAAATCCACTCTTGACATCCATTTGAAAAAGTTTAAAATCCCTAAAACAAGCATAAGAAAGGAGTAACCTAATAGCTTCTAGTCTTGCTATGGGTGCAAAGATTCTTCCAAAATCTACACCATTCAACTTGTTTATTCCTTGTTACCTTTAACCCTGGCTTTATAATACAACATGAATCATCTAGCTTTTTCCTAAAGACCCATTTTGTTCCAATGACATTTTGATCTTTGGGTCTTGGGACTAATTCCCAAACATTATTTCTTACAAATTGATTCAACTCCTCTCCATAGCAATAATACAAAATTATCTTTTAATGCTTCTTCTAAATTTTTTAGGTTCAAACTCGGATAAAAATGTTTGATCTACAACCTCTCTATGTATGTCTTCTGATCATAAGTCCTTTTGAAGGATCTCTATAATTAGTTCCTTTGGATGATTTTTTATTATATTTTCATTCTTTAGGCAATGAATCATCCACATTATATTCTAAAGATATTTTCTTAAAATTATCAATCTCTTCATCAATCACTTCATTTCTAATGGGATCAATTAAATTTTTATCAAAATAATATGTATTGATTGATTCTTACATTTTTTACTTATTGAAAGCTATAAGATCTACTAGAAAGAGTGTATCCTAAGAAAATACCATCATCTAATTTGCAATCAAACTTACCTAAATGCTCTTTTCTATTATTCAAAATAAATCATTTACATCCAAATACATGAAAGTGTTCAATCTTATGCTTCTTTCCAAAAAATAATTCATGTCTTCTTCAAAATTTTAAAATAAATCCTATTCATCATACCATGCGTATTTCTTTGCAAAATATTTTGGCAATTTAAACTCATCAAGCATAGATCTACTTAATTCAATTAATATTTTATTTTTTCTCTCTACTACATCTTGTTGAGGAGTTCTAGGTGTAGAAAAATTATGTCTAATCCCATGTTCATCACAATAATCCTCAAATAATTTATTTTCAAATTCGCCACCATGATCAGTTTGAACCCTATTAATCAAAAGGCCTTGTTTTCATTAAATATATTTAGAAAACTTTCTAAACTCACAAACATTTGAGTTACAAATAAAACCCAAGTATATTTAGAAATCATCAACAATCACAAAACCATAATTTTTCCACCTAAGCTAGTGGTGCTAATGGGACCAAATAAATAATTCTAGAGTTCTAGAAGTAGAAACAATATTTTACTTTTAAATAGCTTCTAGAATGCTTATCATGAATACATGCATCACAAACAAAGTTTGAATGAAAATTTAATTTAAGCAATCCAACTACTAAATCAAGTTTGGCAATTTTATTAAGTGTGTGCATGTTAATATGACATAGTCTCCTATGCCATAACCATATATCATCATGAGTGATTTTAAAACAAAGTAAATTCAAATTCACATGAAAGCTATCTAAATCAATGACATAAATATTTCTATATCTTTGTCCTACTAACAAAACATTTTCATTACTTTTTATAATGCAATATGATGCATGGAATACTACATTCAAACCTTTATCATGTAATTGATTAATAGAAATTAAATTAAGTTTTAATCCTTCTACTAGAAAAACTTTATCTAAAGTTATAGTATTCTTATAAATAGAACCAATGCCAATGATCTTTCCCTATTCATTATCTCCATATGTAACAAATTCCTACAAATGCAACTCACATGTTAACTTTTGGAACCCAAACATGTTTGTTCTAAATTTGAAGCAAGATATCTAGCATGCATGGTTTGTGTAGTGCTTGTACCTTTTAGTACCCATACATAAGATGATTGCTTAGTGTTTTATAATTTACATGCATACCAATCAAATAAAATATGCCATTTTCTATCACAATGGTTGCACCAAACATTAGTGTTTACATATGACTTAGCACGATAATTATAAGGTTTATGAGTGGGATGTGTATGATGCAAATAATTTATATTAAATGTTTTTCTTGATGAAGTATTATAATAAACTTGTGATTTCAATCATAATTCTAAACTTACTTTTAACAAGATATTCCCTCTTTCAATTTTACATACAAGTAAGGAACAATTTAATAAAGAAGTATTTTTACTTTTTAAATTATCACATTCATTTTTAAATCACAAAAATGCATATCTAAATTTGTGTTCTTTTCTAAGGTTTTTATATTTTCTTTTAATTTTTTATATTCTATAACTAAATCATTAAAAGCATCATCTAATTCATCATAAGATATATCGTTACATACCTCTTGAGAATCTAAGTCAAATTCTCCATTTTCCATAAGACATATGTTGACCTCTTCATCGGATGAGAAAGTACTTGATTCATTTGAATCTGGATTGGCCCATAAAGCCATCTTTTTCTTCTTATGGTACTTTTTCTCCTTCATATTTTTCCTCTTTTCACATCAATCTCTTTCTTCTTTGATTCAGCAAGTTCTAGACAATCACCTCTTATGTGTCCAGGCTTTTTACAATGGTAACAAATGATCCCTTTACTTGTAGGAAATTTCTTAGTTTGAAATTTATAGTTTTTAGATTTTTTATACCTTTGATTCTTCTTTCTTAGCAAGTTCCCAAGCCTTTTGGATAACATGACCATGTCATCACTATCACCATCCGAGCTTGAGGTGTTATGCTCATCACTATCATCAACTTGTAATGCAATGGCTTTTCCTTTCTCCTTCTTTTTTGCTGAGTTATCCATCTTATCCCTTTGAGTAATAACCTATTCATGTGCTATCAAAGAACCCAAAAGCTGATCAAGTGGATAAATAGATAAATCCTTAGCTTCATTAATAGCTGTTACTTTAACTTCCCATTCTTTTGGAAGACATCTATGAATCTTATAGACTAAGTTTTGATTCCTATATGTTTTCCAAAGAATACAATGTGTATTATTTTCATGAATCTTGTATACATATCAGAAATAGATTCAGAAGGAGACATATGAAATAACTCATATTCATGAATAAGTCTGTTTATGCATCTCTAACTTCACTAGTTCCTTCATAAGTTATAATGAGTTTATCCCATATTTCTTTAGCTGCACTTAACATAGAAATTTTCATGTAATCATCAGGTAATAAAGCACAATGTAAAGTATTACAAGCTAGCATTTAATTCATCAAGTTCTCTTTTCTGAGACCATTCCTCAAAGGTTTTCTACTTTAATGCCATTTACTTCTACTATGGGTGTATGATATTGATGGGTCAACATATACCACATGCATGCATCTTGAACTCTTAAAAATGTACTAATTCTATTTTCCAATAATCAAATGGTACATTATAGCACCCAAGGGGAGGGGTGGGGTGAATTATGATATTAAAAATTTTAAAAGTAAAATCTTAAATTTTAAGTTCTAATAGAAAATTAATTTTTGATTTTATAATGTTAAGATAGAATTCTTAATGCAATAAAAATGAAAATACAATAAAGTAAAGAGAAACAATTGGCACACAATTTTTACGTGGTTCGACCAATCTCCAAAATAGGCCTACGTCCATTTAGCCACCTGCTAGGAATCCACTAAATGCAAAATAGTTTACAAATAGTACTCTCCTATAAGGTGGTACAACCCTACAATAATGTACTCTCTACAAAGGGAGTACAACCTAATATAAATTTTATAGCACAAAAGAAAAATACAAAATAATAAATTTTGATAAAATAAATCTCTCACAAATATACCAAGCTATCCAATTCAAAAAATGATCTCAAAACTTATAAATGATCACTTACAACTTAAAAATTTTGGCAAAATAAAATTCTCACATAATCTTGATAAGAAATAATCAAATAAATATCTTATACTAAGATGTTTATCTTATTATAATTTGGAGACTAATATAAAAATGATTTCAAAATAAATTCACAATATTCTTTTTACAATAAAATAAATTTCAACAAGAAATAATTTATTATATTTTAACCAAAATATGCTTTCAATTAATGCAAATGATCACAAAATACTTAAATAAAATTAGTATATGATAGATTAGTAAGCTTTTAATTAAAAAGATATGTGAAATATGAAAATAATTTTAGCACAATAAATTAATTTGAAATTCTTAAAATATACTTCTAAAATAGTTCTAAGAATAAATGATCTTTTTAAGACTAATGAAGAAATATTTCAAGAAACCAAAAGGTATTTTATAGGAAGTTAAAATTTCAACAAGTTGAAATAGATCTTACAAACTATCACAAGAGTTTTCACAAAAGAATGATTGATTTGAAAAATAATATCAAAGACAAATCCACCAAAAGTATAAATTGGAAAGAATAAATAGATGGTGAAAATAGCATGAACAACTTAAAAAGGATTAAGATAAAGAAACAAAGTCAAGTAATTTGAGAAAGCTTGCTTAGTTGAAGATGTTGAAGCTTCCACACCAAGGATTTGATCTTGCAATATTTGGAGAACACTTGGAAGGAAAATCTAAAAAATTTTCTCTTAAATTTGTTGGAGGGATTTTGAATTTGAATGAGGAAAGCATTCATGAAGAGAATGGGGGCTATTTATTGGCAAGATGGTCATTTTGAATTATTTCAAAACAACATATTATTCTAACATCATGTTTTCATCTAATAATTTAATATTCAATAAAAATATAATTTATATTAAATAAAAATTAAATTCAAGCAGCCAAAATTTGGTTATTCACATGGGCAAGTCAAAAATAATCAAATATGGCTCTTAATATATTCAAAGCATATAGCATGCATTCATTATTAAAATTAGCTAATGTTTGAAAATTCATAATAAATTCAATTTTAATTAAATGTGGGTTATGTAACCGATCAAATTAGAGGAAAAAATCTAAGAAATCTGTTGGAGATGAAATCATATATAAATTCCTTATTGTAAAATCACTTTGGCTAATATACAAAATTTCACATATTTTTTTGTATAATTTTGAAATATGATATTTACATATTATGATATAATTTATATATAATCATACATATGTTAGTTATCATATAACCTTCAAATTAAATTAAAATATTTAATTATATTAAGTAAATAAAATAATTACACTTAATAGTCATAATTTATTATCAATTATTATTTTGACAATTCAAATGCTTTGTATGAAACATATAATTTAATGTTAATTAGATAGAGATTTATATAAATTAACCTCATTAAAATAATCTGTTAAGTTATAAGGAAATTGATTCATGCCAATGAACTCAAATGAATTTCTAAGATAGTTATAAATGCATATAACCTAAAATATTGTATCTTGAGCTTAACATTATCCATTTTGATCTATCTTTCATTCTTCTACTCTTGCAATTTCCTCAAATATATTGTGAGATGTATTGGATATGTAATTAGCAATTGATATATCTAAAACACATAAAAACATTCATTAGAACATCCAAGCATTCATTTGTTATCATCAAAATTGATCAGATTGAACATGAGGCTCATTAAGCAAAATGGCCAAGAACTAAACAAGGATCGACTAGGCGAAGATCAAAACCAAAGAAGAAATTTTGAAAACCACAACAAGATAAAGAGAATGAAAAAAAGAAAGGGAATTAGAGCTTCAGCGAGAAGGGCCACATGATGGGTTTAGGGGTTTAGGTTTTTTAAATTATTAGTTTAGTTAGTTAATTTATAGATTTGGGTTTTAGTTTTAGTTATTTATTATTTATTAGTTTTTATTTTAGTTTAGTTATTATTAAGTTAGTTTTGTTAGGTTAGGGGGGTGAGGAGATTTATTAGTTTTTTTTGGGTTTTTTTATGTTTATTTTTTTTAGTTAGGGTTTTATTTTTGTTTTTCTTTTATTAGTTTAGTTTTAGGGTTTAGTTATTTTATTAGTTTAGTTTTATTTAGAGGTTTTATTATTTTATTTTAGTTTTTATTAATTGGGAGGGGTTAAGGTTTTAGTCTTTTAGTTTTATTAGGTTTTGTGTTTTATTTAGTTTTTAAGTTTTATTACTTTTTAGTTTTTTTTAGTTTAGATTTTAGTTTTGGGGGGGGGGGTTCAATTTATTATTGGGTTTAGGTTTAGTTTTTTTTTAATTTTTGGGTTTTTAATAGTGTTTTAGTTTAGTGTTAATTTTTTAATTTAGTTTTTGGTTCTTAATCTTAGTTTTAGTTTTTATTTTTAGTTTTAGTTTTAAGGTTTAGGGTTAATTTTAGGTTTTAGGAATTAGGGTCTAGGGTTTAGGATTTAGTGTCTAAGGTTTAGGATTTAGTTAATTTTATTTAGTTTATTTAGTTTATTGTATATTTTTATTTAGTTTTATTTTTTTATTTAGTTTAGTCTATTTAATTTATGCTTATTTATTTTAGTTTATGTTTTTATTTTAATTTATTTTTTAGTTTAGTTATATTTTTTATTTTTAAGTTTAGGTTTTATTTTTTATTATTAGGTTTACGGTATAAGTTTTTTTTAGGTTAAGGTTTTTGCTTTTATTTTGTTTTTTTGTGTTTAGGTTTTAGGTTTTTATTTTTGGTTTTAGTTTTTATTTAAGGTTTAGTTTTATTTGTAGTTTATTTTATTTCATTTAGTTTAGGGTTTAGGCTTAGTTCATTTTAGGTTTAGGTTTAGGCTTTATTTATTTTAATTAAGTTTATTTTAGTTTATGTTTAGGTTTATTTTATTTTGTTTATTTTAGGTTTAGATTTTTTTAGTTTAGGGTTTTGGTTTTATTTTTAATTTATTTTTAGGTTTATTTTTTAGGTTTAGGTTTTTTATTTTGTTTTATTTTATTTTATTTTTTTAGGTTTATTTTATTTTTTATTTTATGTTTAGGTTTTTAATTTTTAGGTTTATTTTATTTTTTAGCTTAGTTTAGGTTTTTATTTATTTTATTTTAGTTTAGTTTTTATTTTTTATTTTATTTTATTATTAGGTTTAGGTTTTGGTTTTAGTTTAGGTTTTTATTTTATTTTATTTTTGTTATTTTATTTTGGTTAGTATTTTAAATTTTTTTAAGTTTAAGTATTCACATTTTTAGGGTTTAGGATTTAGGATTTACGGTTTAGGATTTAGGGTTTAGGGTTTAGGGTTTAGGGTCCTAGGGTTTATGGTTTAGGGTTTAAAATTTAAGGTTTAGGGTTTATTGTTTAGGGTTAATTTTGGGGTTTAGGGTTAACAGTTTGGGTTTTTTAATTAATTTTATTTTTAAAGTTCAAAAATTAAGTAAATTGGTAGGTTCATGTTTATTTAGTTTATGTTTTATTTATTTTAGTTTATTTTACTTTTATTTTTATTTAAGTTTATTTTTATTTTAATTTAGTTTAGTTTACTTATTTTAGGTTTTTTATTTTAATTTATTTTTTGTGTTTATGTTTAGGTTTCAGTTTATTTTTTTAGTTTAGTTTTATTTTTAGTTTATTTTTTAGGTTTAGGATTTTTTTTATGTTTAGGTTTAGGTAATTATTTTATTTTTTTAAGTTTAGGTTTAGGTTTTAGGTTTTTATTTTATGTTAACTTTTAGGTTTTATTTTTTAGTTTAAGTTTAGGTTTATTTTTAGTTTAGTTTATTTTATTTTATATAGTTTTGGCTTAGGTTTTATTTATTTTAGTTTAGTTTATTTTAGTTTAGGTTTAGGTTTATTTTACTTTTATTTTAAATTTTTGTTTTATTTTTTAATTTTTTTAGGTTTTTTTAGGCTTAGGTTTTTATTTAGTTTTTATTTTATTTAGGTTTTTAATTTTTTTTAGCTTAGTTTAGGTTTTTATTTATTTTATTTTTCTTTAGTTTTTATTTTTTTTAATTTTATTTCTTTTTAGGTTTAGTTTTAGGTTTAGGTTTTAGTTTATGTTTTTATTTTATTTTGGTTTAGGTTATTTTATTTATTTTTTTTAGGTTTTATTTAGTTTAGGTTTAGGTTATTAGCTTTTTAGGTTTTAGGGTTTAGGGTTAGTTTAGAGTTTAGGGTTTGGGGTTTAAGGTTTAGGGTTTAGGGGTTTTTTTAGGTTTTAGGTTTAGGTGTTTAGGGTTTAGGGTTTGGGGTTTAGGGTTTAGGTTTTAGGGTTTATGGTTTAGGGTTTAGGGTTTTAGGGTTTAGGGTTTAGGGTTTTGTGGTTTTAGGGTTTAGGGTTTAGGGTTTAGGGTTTATTTTTAGGTTTAGGATTTGGATTTTAGTTTAGGGTTTAGATTTTTGATTTTTTTTAACAGAGAACAAATTCAAATTTAATATTTCTTCTTATCGATATCATTAAACAAGTAACACACCAAGTTTTCTAAGACACAAGTGGTGACATAGATCAAAAAAGAGCATGCATAGAGAAAATCAAAACTCTGATAACTAGAACCATCTCTCTTGTGAAGACAGTTCCATGAATGGTAGTCAGTTAGCTCTTGATTTCTTGATTTAATAGAACCACTGACCTCTCTAGAAGTGGGATCTGCCATCATATCCCCAATCTCTCCCTCTGCCACCACCGTGGTTGTAACCTCCATAACTTTCTACGCCTCCATAACCCCCATTGATCCGACCACCTCCTCCATATCCACCGGCAAGATCCCCATTATTCCTCCTCCATCACCTCCATTGTTAGATCTAGACTGAGCCTAGTTGGCATTGATTTTCTTACCATCAGGCACAAGTTTTAGGCTTTAGGTTTATATTTTAATTTATTTAGTTACTTTAGGTTTAGGTTTAGGTTTGGGGTTTATGGTTTATAGTTTAGGGTTAGGGCTTAGGGTTAGGATTTAGGGTTTAGGGTTTAGGGTTTAGGGTTTTAGGGTTTATGCTTTTAGGGTTTAGGGTTTAGGGTTTAGGGTTTAGGGTTTAGGGTTTAGGATTTATGGTTTAGGGTTTAGGGTTTAGGTTTAGGGTTTAGCATTTGGGGTTTATGGTTTTTTTTTAAAATTATGTAAACCAGTTGGTTTATGTTTATTTAGTTTCTCTTTTATTTATTTTATTTTATTTTAATTTTTAATTTTAAAATTTTATTTTTATTAAGTTTAGTATATTTATTTTAGGTTTATTTATTTTAGTTTAGGTTTTTTACTTTAGTTTATTTTTTAGGATTTGGTTTAGGCTTAGGTTTACTTTCTAGTTGAGTTTTATTTATAATTTATTTTTTTGGTTTAGGTTTTATTATTTATTTTTTAGTTTAGGTTTAGGTTTTTATTTTATTTATTTAGGTTTAGGTTTTTATTTTAGGTTTATTTTAAGGTAATATTTTTTAGTTTAAGTTTTGGTTTGATTTTAGTTTATTTTATTTTATTTAGATTAGATTTAGGATTAGATTTAGTTTATTTTAGGTTTAGGTTTTATTTATTTTAGATTAGTTTATTTTAGTTTAGGTTTGGGTTTATTTTATTTTTATTTTAGGTTTAGGTTTTTTTTAGTTTAGGGTTTAGGTTTTATTTTTTCTTTATTTTTAGGTTTATTTTTTAGCTTTAGGTTTTTATTGAATTTTTATTTTATTTTGTTTTAAGTTTATTTTTTTTATTTTATGTTTAATTTTTATTTCATTTAGGTTTTTTATTTTTAAGTTTATTTTATTTATTTTTAGTTTAGTTTAGGGTTTTATTTATTTATTTTAGTTTAATATTATTTATTTTACTTTATTTTATTTTTAGGTTTAGGTTTAGGTTTTGTTTAGGTTTTTACTTTATTTTATTATTTTATTTTATCTATATTAATTTTGGGTTTTATTTAGTTTAGGCTTAGGTTTTTAGGTTTGTAGGATTTAGGGTTTAGTTTAGGGTTTCAGGATTTGGGTTTAGGGTTTTAGGGTCTTGGATTTAGGGTTAGGGTTTAGGGTTTAGGGTTTAGGGTTTAGTGTTTAGGCTTTAGGGTTTAGGGTTTTTAGGTTTTAGGGTTTAGGGTTTTGGGTTAGTTTAGAGTTTAGGGTTTAGGGTTTTATAGTTTAGGGTTTAGGGTTTAGGTTTAGCTTTAGAGTTAGGATTTTAGGGTTTAGTTTAGGGTTTTAGTTTAGGTTTATAGTTTTAGTTTAGGTTTAGGGTTTATAGTTTAAGTTTAAGTTAGGGTTTAGGGTTTAGCATTTTGGGTTTATGGTTTAAGGTTAGTTTAGGGTTTAGTGTTTAGGGTTCAGGGTTTAGGGTTTAGGGTTTTTTAGGGTTAGTTTTAGGGTTTACTATTTTTTTGAAAAAAATATATATAGTAAACTGGTAGGTTTAGGTGGTTTAGTTTATTCAGCTTATTTTTTATTTAGTTTAGTATTTTTACTGTTTATTTAGTTTATTTATTTTCATTTTGGTTTTTTTATTTTAGTTTATTTTTTAGATTTAGGTTTAAATTTATGTTTATTTTTTTAGTTTAGTTTTATTTTTTTTAATTTTTTAGGTTTAGGTCTTATTTTTTATTTTTTATTTTATTTTTTTAGCTTTAAGTTTTCCATTTTATTTTAGGTTTATTTTTAGGTTTATTTTTTTTTGTTTAGGTTTAGGTTTATTTTTAATTTATTTTATTTTATTTAGTTTAGGGTTTAGGTTTAGTTTATTTTTGGTTTTAGTTTAGGTTTTATTTATTTTAGTTTAGTTTAATTTAGTTTAGGTTTATGTTTATTTTATTTTGTTTATTTTGCGTTTAGTTTTTTTTTTTTTTTTTTAGTTTAGGTTTATTTTTTTGTTTATTTTTAGATTTATTTTTTTGGTTTAGATTTTTATTTTATTTTATTATAGGTTTAGTTTATTTTTATTTTATGTTTAGGTTTTATTTTATTTAGGTATTTTATGTTTAGGCTTATTTTATTTTTTAGTTTAGTTTAGGTTTTTATTTATTTTATTTTAGTTTAGTTTTTATTTTATTTTTATTTTATTTTTAGGTTTAGGTTGAGGTTTTAATCTAGGTTTTTAATTTATTTTATTTAGGTTTAGGTTTTTTTATTTATTTTATTTTTAGGTTTTATTTAGTTTAGATTTAGGATTTTAGATTTTTATGGTTTACAATTTTTAGTTTAGGGTTTAGGGTTTAGGGTTTAAGATTTGAGGTTTAGGGTTTAGGGTTTAGGGCTGTAGGTTTTAAGGTTTATGGTTTAGGGTTTAGGGTTTTGATTTATGGTTTAGGGTTTAGGGTTTAGGGTTTGAGGCTTAAGGCTTAGGGTTTAGGTTTATTTTAGGGTTTAGGGTTATGATTTTATTTTATTATTTTTATTTTTTTATGGTTTAGGGATTAAGGTTTAAGGTCATAGGTTTAGGGCTGTAGGTTTAGGGTTTAGGATTTAGGGTTAGTTTTAGTGTTTAGGGTTTTATGTTTATTATTTTGGATTTAGGTTTAGTGTTTATTTTAAAATTAAGTAAACGGTAGGTTTAAGTTTATTTAATTTATTTAGCTTATTTAGTTTATTTATTTGAGTTTATTTAATTTTTTAGCTTTATTTTTTTATTTAATTTTATCTATTTTAGGTTTATTTATTTTAGTTTACATTTTTTATTTTAGTTTATTTTTTAGGTTAAGGTTTAGGTTTATTTTTATTTTATTTTTTAGGTCTAGGTGTTATTTTTTTATTTTTAGGTTTAGATTTAGGTTTTATTATATATATATATATATATATATATATATATATATATATATATTATATATATATATTTTTATTTAGGTTTAAGTTTATTTTATTTTTAGGTTTAGGTTTTGATTTTACTTTTTTTAGTTTTTAGGTTTAGGTTTTAGGTTTTAATTTTAGTTTTTATTTTAGTATTATTTTTAATTTAGGTTTAGGTTCATTTTAGTTTATTTTATTTTATTTATTTTAGGTTTAGGTTTAGGTTTATTTATTTTAGTTTAGGTTTAGGTTTTGTTTATTTTAGTTTAGTTTTAGGTTTATTTTAGTTTTATTTTAGGTTTAGGTTTTTTTTTTGGTTTAGGGTCTAGGCTTTAATTTTTATTTCTTTTTAGGTTTAGGTATTTCTTTTGGGTTTATTTATTTTATTTTAGTTTTATTTTAGTTTTATTATAGGTTTAGTTTTTATTTTATTTAGGTTTTTCATTTTTTTGGTTTAGTTTAGGTTTTATTTATTTTATTTTTTAGTTTATTATTTTTTATTATATTTTCTTTTTTAGGTTTAAGTTTAGTTATAATTTTAGTTAGGTTTTTTTTATTTTATTTATTTTGGTTTAGGTTTTTTATTTATCGGGTTTCATTTAGTTTAAGTTTAGGTTTTTAGCTTTTTAGGGTTTCGGGTTTAGGTTTTAGGTTTTTATTTAGGTTTATTTTTAGTTTATCTTATTTTATTTAGTTTAGGGTTTAGGTTTAGTTTATTTTAGGTTTAGGTTTTATTTATTTTAGGTTAGTTTATTTTAGTTTAAGTTTATGTTTATTTAAGGTTTATGTTTTTTTTAGTTCAGGGTTTATGTTTTATTTTTTATTTATTTTTAAGTTTATTTTTTAGTTTTTATTTTATTTATTTTAGGTTCATTTTATTTTTATATTACGTTTAGTTTTTATTTTACTTAGGTTTTTTATATTTAGGTTTATTTTATTTTTTCGCTTAGTTGAGGATTTTCTTTATTTTATTTTATTTTATGTTTTAATTTCTAGTTTATTTTATTTTTAGGTTTTAGTTTAAATTTTTATTTTATTTTATTTTTTATTTTATTTATGTTTAGGATTTTGTATTTATTTTATTTTTAGCTTTTCTTTAGTTTAGGTTTAGGTTTTTAGGTTTTAGGGTTTAGGGTTTAGGGTTGTAGGTTGTAGGTTTAGGGTTTAAGGCTTTGGGTTTATGGTTTTTTTATTATTTTTTTTTCAAATTAGGTAAATTTTTAGGTTTACATTTATTTAGTTTTTATTTTTATTTAGTTTAGTTTATTTACTTTAGATTTACTTATTTTAGTTTAATTTTTAGGTTTAGGTTTAGGTTTAGGTTTATTTTTTATTTTAGTTTTATTTTTATTTTATTTTTTAGGTTTAGATTTTATTTTTTATTTGTAGGTTCAGGTTTAGGTTTTTATTTTATTTTTTTAGGTTTAGGTTTTAGGTTTTTATTTTAGGTTTATTTTTAGGTATTATTTTTTTAGTTTAGGTTTAGGTCCATTTTTAGTTTATTTTATTTTATTTAGTTTAGGTTTAGTTTTAGGTTTAGTTTATTTTAAGTTTTGGTTTAGGTTTTATTTACCTTAGTTTAAAATCATGTATATTTTAGTTTTATTTTAGGTTTAGGGTTTTTTTCTTAGTTTAATAGGTTTAAATTATTATTTATTTTAGGTTTAGGTTTTATTTAGTTTTATTTTTTATTTTAGGTTTATTTTATTTTATTTTAGGTTTAGTTTTATTTTATTTAGGTTTTAAATTTTTTTATTTGAGTTTAAGTTTTTATTTATTTTATTTTAGTTTAGTTAATATTTTTTATTTTATTTTTTTTTTGGTTTAGGTTTTGGTTTTGTATTTAGTTTATGTTTTTATTTTATTTTATTGTTTTATTTTATTTTGGTTTAGATTTTTTTTATTTATTTTATTTTTAGGATTCATTTAGTTTAGGTTTAGGTTTTTAACTTTTTAGCATTTAGGGTTTAGGTTTTAGGTTTTAGGTTTATTTTTTTAGGTTTTTTTAGTTTATGTTTAGGTTTATTTTTAGTTTATTTAATTTTATTTAGTTTAGGGTTTAGGTTTAGTTTATTTTAGGTTTAGGTTTAGGTTTTATTTATTTTAGTATAGTTTATTTTAGTTTAGGTTTAGGTTTATTTTATTTTGTTTATTTTATTTTTATTTTAGGTTAAGTTTTTTTTTAGTCTAGGTTTGTGGTTTATATTTGATTTATTTTTTAGGTTTTTTTTAGGTTTATTTTTTTGGTTTAGGTTTTATTTAGTTCTTATTTTTTTTCATTTTAGGTTTATTTTATTTTTTATTTTTTAGTTTTATTATATTTAGGTTTTTTATTATTAGCTTTATTTTTTTAGTTTTAGTTTAGGTTTCTATTTTATTATATTTTTTATTTTATTTAGGTTTAGATTTTTCTTATTTATTTTATTTTAGGTTTAATTTACTTTAGGTTTAGGTTTTTAGGTTTTTAGGGTTTAGGGTATAGGGTTTAGGGCTTAGGGATTAGGGTTGTAGGTTTAGGGATGTAGGTTTAGGGTTTAGGGTTTATAATTAGTTTTATGGTTTCAAGTTTAGTGTTTAAAGTTTACGGGTTAGGGTTTTTTTAAAAAAATTAAGTAAACACATAGGTTTAGGTTTATTTAGTTTATTTTTTATTCATTTTAGTCTATTTTATTTTTTATTTTTATATAGGTTTATTTTTTTATTTAGTTTAGATTATTTCTTTTAGGTTTATATATTTTAGATTAGGTTTTTTATTTTAGTTTATTTTATAGGTTTAGGTTTAGGTTTATGTTTATTTTTTACTTTAGTTTAATTTTTATTTTATTTTTTAGGCTTAGGTTTTAGTTTTTATTTTTATGTTTAGGTTTAGGTTTTTATTTTATTATTTTAGGTTTAGGTTTTAAGTTTTTATTTTAGGTTTATTTTTAGGTTTTATTTTTTAGATTAAGTTTAGGTTTATTTTGTTTATTTTATTTCATTTAGTTTAGGGTTTAGGTTTAGTTTATTTTAAGTTTAGGTTTAGGTTTGATTTATTTTAGTTTAGGTTTAGGTTTATTTTAGGTTTAGGTTTTTTTTTAGTTTAGGGATTAGGTTTTACTTTTTATTTATTTTTAGGTTTTATTTTTACATTTATTTTTTTAGCTTTAGGTTTTTATTTAGGTTTTATTTTATTTTATTTTATTTTCAGTTTATTTTATATTTATTTTATGTTTAGCTTTTATTTTATCTAGGTTTTTTTATTTTTAAGTTTATTTTATTTATTTTTATTTAGTTTTGGTTTTTATTTATTTTATTTTAGTTTTGTTTTTATTTTTTATTTTATTTTTACTTTTAGGTTTAGCTTTAGGTTATAGTTTAGGTTTTAATTTTATTTTATTTTTATTTTTTAGGTTTTTTATTTTAGGTTTATTTAGGTTTTAATTTATTTTTACGATTTAGGGTTTAGTGTTTAAGGTTTGGGATTTAGGGTTTAGGGTTTAGGGTTTACGGTTGTAGGTTTTAGGATTTAGGATTTAGGGTTTAGGGTTTATGGTTTAGGGTTTAGGGTTTAAGGTTCTAAGGTTTAGGGTATAGAGTTTAGGTTGTATGTTTAGGGTTTAGCATTTAGGATTTAGGGTTAATTTTAGGGTTTAGGGTTAGGGTTTTCTTTAATTTTTTTAAGTAAATTGGGAGGTTTAGGTTTATTTAGTTTATTTCATTTTTAGTTTAATTTATTTTTTATTTAGGTTTATTTTTTATTTTTATTTAGTTTAGTTTATTTTTGGAGTGTAATTTTAGTTCTTAAAGTTATAGTGGTAGTGTTGTGACATTTGGTTTAGGTTTAGGTTTATTTTTTAGTTTAGTTTTTTTTAGGTTTCAGTTTTATTTTTATTTTTAGCTTTAGGTTTAGATTTTTATTTTATTTTTTTGGTTTAGAATTTAGATTTTTATTTTAGGTTTACTTTTATGTTTTATTTTTTAGTTTAGGTTTAGGTTTATTTTTAGTTTATTTTATTTTATTTAGGGTTTAGGTTTAGGTTTAGGTTTAGTTAATTTTAGGTTTAGGTTTAGGTTTTATTTATATTAGTTTAGTTTAAAAGTTTTGGTTTAGGTTTATTGTATTTTTTATTTTAGGTTTAGGTTTTTCCTTAGTTTAGGGTTTAGATTTTATTGTTTATTTATTATTTTGTTCTATTTTTAGGTTTATTTTTTAGGTTTAAGTTTTTCTTTAGTTTTTATTTATTTTATTTTAGGTTTTGTTTTAATTTTATTTAAGTTTTTTGTTTAGTTTAGGTTTTATTTATTTTATTTATAGTTTTATTTTTTTAGTTTTAGGTTTAGGTTTAGATTATGATTTTACTTTAGGTTTTATTTTCTTTTATTTTGGTTTAGTTTTTATTTATTTTCTTTTAGGTTTATTTAGTTTAGGTTTAGCTTTTAGCTTTTAGGGTTTAGGGTTTAGGGTTAATTGAGGGTTTAGGGTTTAGGGTTTAGGGTTTAGGTTTTTTTAGGGTTTAGGGTTTAGGGTTTAGGGTTTTTTTTTAGGGTTTAGGGTTTAGGGTTTTAGGGTTTAGGGTTTAGGGTTCAGGGTCTAGGGTTTAGGTTTGAGGTCAAGGGTTCAAGTTTTAGTTTAGGGTTTGGAGTTTTGGTTTTAATAGGTAAGATTCAACATTTGTTCTTCTAATTTAAATAAGTAACACCAAGTTTTCTAATACACAAGCGATGACATAGATAAAAAATGAGCATGCATAGAAAATCAAAATCCTAGATAATAGAACCATTCTACTACACATTTCCATAAGCGGATTGGATGACGTTCTTGATTTCTTTGGTTCCCATCAAATCACTCTCAGTAGCGATCCACCATTATATCCCCAATCTCTCCCTCACCCAGTTTGTAACCTCACTTGCTCATCCCACCTCCACAAACATCACTACTCCGATTACCACCTCCATATCCACCAGCACCTCTAGATCCCCCACCACCACTACGATAATCATCGCCTCCTCCTTTGCCTCTCTTGCGGATCTAGACTAAGCTGGTTGGTGATGTGTTCTATCAAGGTTCTTCCCAAATATTAGGGTTTAGGTTTAGGTTTATTAGGTTTTAGGGATTAGGTTTATTTATTCATTTTTTAGTTACTTTAGGTTTAGGTTTAGGTTTTAGGGTTTAGAGTTTAGGGTTAGGGTTTAGGGTTTAGGGTTTAAGGTTTAGGGTGTAGGGTTTACGGATAAGGGTTTAGGATTTTATGGTTTATGTTTTTAGGGTTTAGGGTTTAGGATTTTTTAAGGTTTAGGGTTTAGTGTTTTTCTTTAATTAAGTAAATTGGTAGGTTTAGGTTTATTTAGTTTATTTTATTTATTTATTTTTATTTAGGTTTACTTTTTATTTTTATTTAATTTAGCTTATTTATTTTAGGTTTATTTATTTTAGTTTATGTTTTTTTATTTTATTTAATTTTTTTTAGGTTTAGTTTTAGGTTTAGGTTTATTTTTTTATTTGAGTTTTATTTTTTATTTTATTTTTTTTGGTTTAGGTTTAGGTTTTTATTTTATTTTTTTAGGTATAGGCTTTATGTTTTTATTTTAGGTTTATTTTTAGGTAATATTTTTTAGTTTTAGTTTAGGTTTTTTTGTTTATTTTATTTTATTTAGTTTAGGTTTAGGTTTAGATTTAGTTTATTTTATGTTTAATGGTAGATACTATTTATTTTAGTTTAGATTATTTTAGTTTAGGTTTAGGTTTATTTTATTTTTATTTTAGTTTTAGGTTTTTTTTAGTTTAGGGCTTAGGTTTTATTTTTTATTTGTTTTTAGGTTTTATTTTTAGTTTTATTTTTTATGTTTATATTTTTATTTAGTTTTTATTTTAATTTATTTTATTTTATTTTAGGTTAATTTTTTCAATTTTAGGTTTAGTTTTTATTTTATTTAGGTTTTCTATTTTTTAGTTTAGTTTATATTTTTATTTATTTTATTTTATTTTAGTTTTTATTTTTTTTTTCTTTTAAAGTTTAGGTTTAGGTTTAAGTTTTAGTTATGTTTTTATTTTTTTAATTTTTTTATTTTATTTTGGTTTAGGTTTTATTTATTTATTTTATATTTAGGTTTTATTTAGTTTAGGTTTAGGTTTTTAGCTTTTTAGGGTTTAGAGTTTAGGGTTTAGGTTAGGTTTTTATTTAGGTTTACTTTTAGGTTTTATTTTTTAGTTTAGGTTTAGGTTTATTTTTAGTTTATTTTATTTTATTTAGTTTATAGTTTAGGTTTAGTTTATTTTACATTTATGTTTAGGTTTTGTTTATTTTAATTTAGTTTATTTTTTTTAGGTTTAAGTTTATTTTATTTTGTTTATTTTATTTTTATTTTTGGTTAAGTTTTTATTTTTAGTTTAGAGTTTGGGTTTTATTTTTTATTTATTTTTAGGTTTTATTTTGAGGTTTATTTTTTAGGTTTAGGTTATTATTTAGTTTTTATTTTAATTTATTTTAAGTTTATTTTATTTTTAGTTTTTACTTTTTTAGGTTTTTTATTTAGTTTATTATTTTACTTTAGTTTTAGTTTTTATTTTTTTTATTTTAGTTTTTTATTTTTTTTATTTCATTTTGTTTTTAGGTTTATGTTTAGGTTTTAGTTTAGGCTTTTATTTTATTTTATTTTTTAATATTATTTAGGTTTAGGATTTTTTTATTTATTTTATCTTTAGATTTTATTTACTTTAGGTTTAGATTTTTTTGGTATTTAGGGTATAGGGTTGAGGGTTTAGGGTTTGAAGGTTTAGGGTTTTAAGGTTTAGGGTTTAGCATTAGGGTTTAGGGTTTAGGGTTTAGTTTTTAGGCTTTAGAGTATAGAATTTTTAAGGCTTAGGGTTTAGGATTTAGGGTTAGCTTAGAGTTTAACGTTTAAGGTTTAGTGTTTAGGCTTTAGGGTTTTTAGGGTTTAGGGTTTATGGTTTAAGATTTGTATAGGGTTTAGGGTTTAGGGTTTAAGGTTAGGGTTAGAACTTAGGGTTTAGGGTTTAGGGTTTAGAGTTAATGGTTTAGTGTTTAGGGTTTAGGGTTTAGGGATTAAGGTTAGTTTAGGGTTTAGGGTTTAGGGTTTAGAGTGAAAGGTCTTTTAGGGTTTAGGGTTTAGGGTTGTAGGTTTAGGATTTATGGTTTAGGCTTTATGCTTTAAGGTTTAGGGTTTTTTTTAAATTAAGTAAACGGGTAGGTTTAGGCTTTTTTTAGTTTATTTAGTTTATTTTTATTTATTTAATTTATTTAATTTTTATTTTATTTAGATTTATTTTTTATTTTTATTTTATTTATTTTATTTCTTTTTGGTTTATTTACTTTAGTTTAGGTTTCTTATTTTAGTTTATTTTTTAGGTTTAGGTTTTATTTTTTATTTTTATGTTTAGGTTTGGGTTTTTATTTTATTTTTTTAGGTTTAGGTTTTAGGTTTTTATTGTAGGTTTATTTTTAGGTTTTATTTTTTAGTTTAGGTTTATTTTTAGTTTATTTTACTTTATTTACTTTAGGGTTTAGGTTTAGTTTATTTTTGGTTTAGGTTTAGATTTTATTTATTTTAGTTTAGTTTAATATAGTTTAAGTTTAGGTTTATTTCATTTTGTTTATTTTAGGGATAGGGTTTTTTTAGTTTAATGTTTATGTTTTATTTTCTATTTATTTTTAGTTTTTATTTTTATGTTTATTTTTTAGTTATTTATTCTTTTATTTATTTTTATTTATTTTTATTTATTTTTTATTTTTAGGGTTTAGGGTTTAGTGTTTAGGTTTTAGGTTTAGGATTCAGCATTTAGTTTAGGTTTTTTGGTTTTTGGTTTTTCTTATTTCACATAGTACAAATTTAGATTCAACATTTCATTTTTTTATTTCATCAACCAAGTAACACACCAAGTTTTCTAAGACACAAGCTACAACATAAATAAAAATTGAGCATGCATAGGTTTTTAGCTTTTTAGGGTTTGGACTTTGGGGTTTAGGGTTTACGGTTTAGGTTTTAGGGTTTAGGTTTTAGGTTTAGGGTTTAAGTTTTAGTTTAGGGTTTAGGGTTTATGGTTTAGGGTTTAAGGTTTATTTTAAATAAAGAACAAATTGATTCAACATTTCTTCTTTTTTGATTTCATCATCCAAGTAGCACCCAAGTTTCCTAAGACAAGCGATGAGATAAACTCTAAAATGAGCACTAATAGAACAAATGAGCACCATCAAAATGACACCATCATATCCTCGATCTATCCCTCCACCACCACCAGCGCAACCTCAGTCACTCCTCTCACCTCCACCCCTGCACTCATTCCACCTCCATATCCAGGCACCAGATCCCCACCATTAGTGTGATAGCCCCTCCACCTTCACTCAGCGCAAATCTAGGCGAGCATAGTTAGCGGTGATGTTCTTGTCATCAAGGTTCTGCCCATTCTTAGGGTTTATAGTTAGTTTAGAGTTTAGGGTTTAGGGTTAGTTTAAGTTAGGGTTAGTTTAGGGTTTAGAGTTTAGGGGTTTTATGGTTTAGGGTTTAAGGTTTAGGGTTTTAGGGTTTAAGGTTTAGGGTTGTAGGTTTAGGGTTATAGGTTTAAGGTTTAGGGTTTAGGGTTTAGGGATAGTTTAGGGTTTAGGGTTTAAGGTTTAGGGTTTAGGGTTAAGTATTTAGGGTTTAGGCTTTTTTAAAAAAAATTTAGTAAACCGGTAGGTTTAAGTTTATTTAGTTTATATCTTATTTATTTGAATTTATTTTACTTTTTATTTTTATTCAGGTTATTTTTTTTTAGTTTAGTCTATTTATTTTAGGTTTATTTATTTTAATTTAGATTTTTTATTTTACTTTATTTTTCAAGTTTAGGTTTATTTTTAGTTGAGCTTAATTTTTATTTTATTTTTTTAGGTTTAGATTTTATTTTTATTTTTATTTTTAGGTTTAGGTTTAGGTTTTTATTTTATTTTTTAGGTTTAAGTTTTAGGTTTTTATTTTAGGTATAATATTTGGTTTTCTTTTTCAATTTAGGTTTATGTTTATTTTTAGTTTACTTTATTTTATTTACTTTAGGTTTACATTATTTTATGTTTAGGTTTAGGTTTTATTTATTTTTGTTTAGTTTATTTTAGTTTAGGATTAAGTTTATTTTATTTTTTTTAATTTATTTTTATTATAGGTTTAGGCTTTTTTTTAGTTTAGGGTTTAAGTTTTATTTTTTATTTATTTTTAGTTTTTATTTTTAGGTTTATTTTTTAGGTTTAGATTTTTATTTGGATTTTATTTTATTTTAGTTTAGGTTTATTTTATTTTTATTTTAGGTTTAATTTTTAATTTATTTATGTTTTTTATTTTAGAGTTTAGGTTAGGTTTTTATTTATTTTATTTTATTTTAGTTTTAATTTTTTATTTTATTTTCTTTTTTAGTTTTAAGTTTAGGTTTAGGTTTAGGTTTAGTATGTTTTTATTTTATTTAACTTTTTTATTCTATTTTAGTTTAGGTTTTTTTATTTATTTTATTTTTAGATTTTACTTAGTTTAAGTTTAGGTTTTTAGCTTTTTAGGGTTTAGAGTTTAGGGTTTAGGGTTTAAATTTTAGGGTTTAGGTCTTAAGTTTAGGGTTTAAGTTTCAGTTTAGGGTTTAAGGTTTTTTTCTTAATAGAGAATAAATTTAGATTCAACATTTCTTTTTTTCAATTTCATCAACCAATTAGCAAGTTTTCTAAGACACAAGTGACATAGATAAAAAATGGAGCTTATATATATCAAAATCCTAGATACAACCATTTCTCTAAAGAAGTTTCATAGCGTAGATGGATCAGTCGTTCATCGGTTTCTCAGTTCTGAGAACCACCCCCACCTCTCAGTGGGATCCACATCATATCCCCTATCTCTCCCTCGCCACCACCATTTGTAAGTTACGTGCTCCTCTGGCCTCCACTGCCTGCTCACCATCACCTCCATATCCCCACCTCAGATCCCCCCACTATAATAAATGCCACCACCGCCCCTCTGCATGGATCTAGGCAGCCTAGTTGATAGTGATGTTCTACAAGGTTTTAGCTCATTCTTAGTGTTTAGGGTTAGTTTATGGGTTAATTTAGGTTAGGGTTTAGGGTTGTAGGTTTTACGATTTAGGGTTTAAGGTTTAGGGTTTAGGGTTTAGGGTTTAGGGTTTAGGGTTTAGGACTTTAAGGTTTTGGGTTTAGGGTTGTAGGTTTAGGGTTGTAGGTTTAGGGTTTAGGGTTTAGGATTTAAGGTTTAGGATTTAGGTTTTAGATTTTTTTTAAAATTAAGTAAACCGGTAGGTTTAAGTTTATTTAGTTTACTTATTATTTCTTTGAGTTTAGTTTATTTTTATTTTTATTTAGGTTTATTTTTTATTTTTATTTATTTTAGTTTATTTATTTAAGGTTTATTTATTTTAGTTTTTTTTTTGGTTTATGTTTATTTTTTAGTTGAGTTTTATTTTTATTTTATTTTTTTGGCTTAAGTTTTATTTTTATTTTTTTAGGCTTAGGTGTAGGTTTATATTTTATTTTTTTAGGTTTAGGTTTTAGATTAATTTTAAAGTTTTATTTTTTAGTTTAGGTTTAGGTTTATTTTAGTTAATTTTATATTATTTAGTTTATGTTTAAGTTTAGGTTTAGTTTATTTTAGGTTTAGGCTTAGGTTTTATATTTTATTTATTTTTAAGCTTTATTTTAAGGTTTATTTTTTAGGTTTAAGTTTTTATTTAGTTTTTATTTTATTTTTTATTTTGGTTTAGTTTTTTTTTATTTAGGTTTTTTATTCTTAGGTTTACTTTAATATTTCATTTAGTTTAGGTTTTATTTTATTTTATTTTAGTTTATTTTATTTTATTATTAGGTTTAGGTTTTGGTTTTAGTTTACATTTTTATTTTATTTTATTTTATTTAGGTTTCAATTTTTCTACTTATTTTATTT